>KZ107840.1:1057010-1098858 GCA_002116315.1 Epicoccum nigrum
TCTGCCCTGGTAGGTTTGATTATGTGTCCGCGCACCCGGCGAGGGGCAGCAGGGCAGTTTGAGTGGCTAGCTGGGTGTGGGCCATAGCAGTTAGCACACTTGGCTTTATGAGGGCAGTCGTCCCCAAAGAGCCCTTGATGTCTGTCAGTGCGATCCCCACAGTGCTCACAGCGGGCGACTCGAGTACAGCGGGCAGCGTTGCAGTACTGCTGGCAGCCTGGGTTATGTCGCTGTATAGTTGGGTGCTTGTGGATTTCTTTTGAGAATTGGCTGGAGCCAAAGAGTCGGAACGAGCGGACTGGCTCCTTGTACGATACAATCCAGGTAGTAAGGCCATTCTGATTTGCTCCGTGCCGCGAGGTCCTGCAGCTGACTGGCTGCTTGCCTGTTTGTGAGAAGACCTCTTCCTCTACTAGCTGGGTGGTGGTAGGTATTTCTGTGCTGTCTAGAGTACGGAATGAGCTGGGTACTCCTTGTACTGCGTAGTTAATCCAGCGTTCTGGGACCCTCACTGCGTCTCCATCTAGCGCTCTTGCTAGAAGTTCCCGGTTTTCTTGAGTTAGAAGTCGGTCCCGAACTGTCTGGTTTGCTGGGGTGATCGCCCAGCCTGTGTTAATTGGCGACGCTGAGGGTATGTCACTAAGGGTAATTCCTCCCATGCTTTTGCATATTGCTTGCCTCACTGCAAAGGGTGAGGGTTGCTGCAGCCGTCTTGCTGGGTCAGAGATGGCTATGAAGATTCGGTTGTCTTCTTTTGGCTTAGTCGACGGACCAGGCCGAGACTTAGCAGGGTTCAGGGGTCGGCTGCCACCGCTATCTGAGATTTCGGGGTCTCTGGCTACGTCCGCCCAAGAGCGGCGTCCCGACTCTTGGCTCCTGGAGTTGCTGTAGCTAGTGTCGCTGCTCCAGCGGGAGCTAGGAGGGGAGTTGCTTGGGGAGAGGGAGGTCAGCGCCCGTATGACTTTCTGCTGCAGCTCCTCTGCGATCTTGGCTTCTTGTAGGTTAGTGTAGCTCTCTGCATGCTGGTCTACAGCTGCTGCAAAGGCCGCTGTAATGGTGTTCCAGAGCTGGGTAATTTTCTGCGTCTCGGTGATGTGGCGTTGTACGGCATCAGAGACTCGAGGTTTGGGAGCGCCCCCACCGGGGTTCTGGCTGCTCAGAGGGGGTGCCTGATGTTGCACATCCCTCTGAGGCCGTCTTAGGGCGCGAGTATCAAGCTGCTGGGGGGACTCGGGGCTCAGGGACCCCGTGTGATGGGAAGGGGGAGGCTCTGCCATCCTCTTAAGCTCCCTTGCGCGTTGCGCGGGGGGCTTAGGCGGACGCTAGAGACACTCCTAGGGTGGCCACAGTGAGCCGGATTGATTGCTGGTATTCTTGGGGTCTCTGTGAAGGAAACCCAAAAATCAAAAGATTGGTGTTCGGTGAACCCGATGGAGGCAACAAGCTGGTTGCCTTTAAAGGGTGGATTATTAAAATAATATTCGCGAAAGACACCCTGGGTGGCGCCGAAGCCTCGGACACAAGTCAACCCACTTTCAAACAGAAGGGCTTGTATAACGCACCCCATGTAGCCATGGAAATAGCAGAAATAGCGATTAGACATGTCCAAGCGGCTCTGCCTTCATCTTGCGGTAGTAGCACTTCCTGTTCGCTGTGGTGTGGTCTTTCAAGCGAAATTGAGATTCTCGGCGCTACCTCAAGATCTGATGCATCCTTTTCGGTTGCATGGCATCGTGTTGGTCTCATGGCGACCTGTATGTAATCTGGCATTTTTGTAATTTAGAAAGGAAATTGCAGGTCTAGAAGACTGGTTACATTTGCAGATGATGAATTGATCTAGGTCAGCTTGCTTTTCCAGCAAGGGATGGATGGGCGGGTGAGGTTAAATACAGAACCGGGAATACCCTTCAGTAGGTCGCAGCGAGGGCATGTCTATATAGCGGCACGTACAGGAGCTAAGATTCGGCATGCACTGCAGAAAATGCTGACTGTATTTGTGTCCTTCATCAGAATAGGCCATTAGGAGCTCTAGACTGGAGGAAAGATGTTGTTCATCTTGCAGAATTTATTTGCAGACACATTTGCTCACGCCCAACGCACGCGAAGGAACGCTAAAATCGCGATCTGCTCCGTTGGTTACTGTGCAGAACCTTCTCATTGGCCCCACGGTACAACTAAGCCTGCAGATATTCATGCCTAAAATCTATATGTCAAGAGCAAAGGATGTGGGTAGAGGATGCCCCAGCGACAAGCCGGTGACGAGCCGCGGATCCGGCTTTTATCTCATCTCCGGATAACCACCTTCCTGATATGATATGCGGGTACGTGTCGCTCGGCGATCTTCTCGATTCGCACAATTGATGAAAACCACGCACAATGGTGGCCTCGCCACGTTGCTTACTTGTTAAATTTGAGCTTTGCAGCGGCCATGAAATGAAAACGCATCGGTAGTGTACCAAGCACAGATAGCAGAATAAGCACGTATGAGCGTATCAGTTCAAGGATACGTGATTTACTTATGGTTGAAACTTCAAATTGCATTTGGCCCAGCTTGCGCCTCATGATCAATCCAAGTTTGTCGACGCTCTCGCTCTTTGCCCTCTGCCCGAGTGCGGGACCTTGTAGTCCTGCAGTCGTTAGCGGGGCCACGTCTACTCTGTAGTCACTAATCACTCAGTCTGGAAACTCTCAGCAGGGACATGCTCGGTGAAAGATTACAGTACCGGCAATCGAAAGTACCGCAATATTGCGCTAGTCCCTTACGCGTTTGAGACAAACCTACATTCATTTGTGTCATGAATGCACTCTTTTAATCAGGTTTGAGTAGTTACAGGATATATGTTACCCTTCTAAAGCATCCAAAAGGAGTATTCTTGGACTTTTTGTTGTCTATCTTGTATCGTACCCTGTCTACCCTTACAGATTTTACGTTTGGGTAGTCTAGCACAGGAATCATTATCATGCTACAGAACATGAAGACATCTACAGTACGCAGAAAGAGACTTGACAGTGATTTCGTTGTTATTGCATCCGTCTTCAACACCATAAACAAATGTGTACAATCCCAATGCATCAAGTATCTTGAGCTTGGTTCTGAGTATGAAGAACTCTACGATGAGATAACACATGCGAAACCAGCTGCAGTGAAAAGCCTGGTCCTACATCGCGGGTATCAGCGTCAAGTCCTTACGCACTCATGCGGGTACTGCCGGTGTAGATCTGGCGAGGACGCCAGAGACAGGGCTGCCCCTGCATGGATTCACGCCAATGAGCGAGGATACCGGGAGAGCGGGCAGTGATAGCCAGAGGAGTGAAGATACGGACATCAAAGCCGCTGGGTCTTGTTAGCTCCTGCACTAGGTCGAGCATATCATAACTTACAGAGCGGCATAGACAAAAGAGCCGTACAAATCGGCGTTGATACTGAGCTTCCGGGATATGAAGTAGTCGTCGTTGAAAACAGCGTTCTCAATCTCTTTGGCAACTTCGAGGAGCGGGTTCCCGTCGACTTTGTCAGAGAACTTGGACATCATCTCGCGGAGGTGACCAACGCGAGGATCGACAGTGCGGTAGACACGGTGACCGACGCCCATGAGACGGAACTTCTTGGCCTTGGCGTCATCGATATGTTTTTTGACACCGCCTTCAGTGGCACGAATTTCGGCGAAGCGCTTGTACGCAAGGTCGATGGCGCCGGCGTGGAGAGGACCAGCGCAGGCGGAAATACCGGTCACTGCAGAGGAGATTGGGTCGGAAAGGGAAGAAGAAGCGTGCAAAAAAGCTGCGGTGGAGTTGGTCATCTCGTGGTCGGCGAAAAGAATCCACAGCTTATTGACGGTTGTGCTGAAGGTCTTGTCTACATTACCAAGGCGATCTGTGTGGCCCATCATGAGGAGCATATTGTCAACAAGGGAGAGGGCGGGATCGGCCTGAGAGAAGAAAGTCTTCTTCTGCTGATGGCAAGAGGCCATAGCAGTAACGGTACTCAGAGCAGCGAGTGAGCGGTAAACGCCATCGTCGATAGCGTCCTGGTCACCAAGATAGATGCGGTCACCGGCGTGGACAGGAATCTTGGAGGGGTCAGCCGCAGCCCACGCAGCCAGACCAGCCGAAATGATCAGGTATGATGGGGCGGCTGGATCAAAGGCACGAATAGCGCGCATGACAGATGGATCAGGGACCATAGCAGCAGCGAGTCTAGCGCGGAAGTCACTTTTTTGCTCGCGTGTAGGGAGGTCGCCGAAGATCAACAGGTAGCTGACCTCCTCGTAGTCGTGATTCTCGAAGAGGTATCCAACAGTATAACCACGGTATGACAAAGTTCCCTTGTTCCCGTCAATGTGGGTAATCTGGGATTTGACCACAGCAGTATTCTTGAAGCCTTCGTCAAGCACTGTCAAGCCGGCAGACAGATGGTCGATAATCGGAGCGGTCATGGGAAGTGGGGAGATCTTGCGAAACTGCATCGCATCAACGGCATTGTGTTGCACCCTGATGGAGTACGGGCGGAAAGTTCGAAGATCCCAGACCCAGAGGGTATCCCATGAAGGGCCAGGAATAGAGCAAATAAGCTTCAAGAGGTAGATGAACGCGCTCGTCAGAAGCTTCGCAAAAATGTTGAAGTAATAGATAAGCTTGTCGGTCTCAGTGCGGTCGACCGTTATCTTGAGTGCAAGGGCGCCAGAACCCTTGGTGGAGGGAGCATGAGACACCACAGTCATTGTCGATGATGGTGGTTACCCGGGCAGCTTGGAGAATTGGGGTATTTCGAGCTTTTAAAAGGAACTCTAATGAAAAATAACACTCGCAAATAGTGTTGCTATTGGTGAGAAGAGGAGATTGGGAGCTGGATGATGATGGGAATAGGCGCTATCCTCTCGACCTAAATACTGAAATCATGGTGTGCCTCACCGGAATATGAGGCACCAGAGTTTCTATCTCAGTGGTTGCCTCATCAGCAGAGATAGCGATGAGAGACAGCAGAGACTCAAGATGGTCCCGACTTTGAAACAGACAAGCCCGAATCTGAATTGCTAAGCAGTAATCGTGTCGCATAGCCGGCGTTCACCATCATTGCGAGTTTCTCACAGCTTAGAGTCTACAGATAAGCAGGGTGTTGGCAGTTCCTTGCACGGTTGCGTCTCGTACTGGTACACAAGAGGATCGTACGACCCGACAGGGTCGGTGTCTGGTGTCGTGAATAGAGATGTCTTGTAACCGGGATATGACAATCTTTGTTCGACATTCGGATTGAATATACGGATACCGAGATTCTGAATACCTTTGAATACAGATTCATGAGGCATACTATACCGCACTCAAGATTCCGAGCCAATAACTTTAACACTTGACATGCCCATTTGTGTATGTGCACATACTACTTGCTCAAATTACCTCCTTAGTAATCCATATATTTCCCACACAAACTGGATGATTCATCCGTATCTACACACATACAGTCGTCCACTTGGCAATCATAATAAACCTTATCGTGGAAGCGTGACAAACACCGAGTCATCTCGAAAGCGTCAGCCAGCGAAGCATTTAGACCTCAGTCATAACTAGAAGTGGCTACGGTTGCGGCTGCTTACTCAGCCGAGTATTGAAACCCCTGTAAGACGGGTCTTTAGTGACCACTCACAGCCGTCATGTAATCGACATCAACAAAACCTCCTTCCCTCCTTGAGTTAGATGTGCCTTATCACTGGATGCCTGTCAGGTATCGAGGCTGATGCATGCATGTAGAGAGAGTTAAGTGACAGCTTGGCGCTACCCACAGGATCCGATGGACTTTACCACTGCGCGTATGCGCCACTCAGCTACCACCCGACCTGAAAAATGACATGTGACAGAACATTATTGAGATAATTGTCCGGATGCGCGCAGCCACACCTCATGCAAGACAAACATGTGTCAGATGTGGCCTTGTTTGCCCAATTGTACTAGGGCTGGGTCTGTCTCATCCATCCATGAATTGTTGAGGGACAATTTAGGACACGCTGATGATTAGAGAACATAAGACTCATTCTAGATCACGGAACGGGGACTTTACAAGTCAATTTCCGGCGGAAACGCCTTAGCAGGCGGACTTCGCAGTGACAACATGCTTATGCAGACACATGAGCAGGCTGCAGTGTATTATAAGGCCTCATCCAAGAATCATTGAGAAGCTCCGCCCAGCTACAAATATAAGCTGCTGGTGGGTCGTTCCTGTCAAGACAAGCATTACACTCTTGTTGACTTTCTCGTCTCTCAAGCTGAAGAGCGAGTAGAAAATCAGATCGCGCTCAGTCGCCGTCCACCTCTTAGCATGTCCATACCCCTCTCAGCAGCTCACAGTTTGGTAACCCAGAAGACTGCAAACCTCAACACTGAAGATTCCGTCAAGGACCTTCGACCTTTTGGCGCGACCGTAACAGTCGTGAGTTTGCAGCTTCTTCCGTCTGGACAAGCTTTGCAGTCTGACCAACTACCTAGGACTGGGAATCCAGTGAAGATCCTAATAACCCACTGAACTGGGCCTTGCGAAAAAAATGGTTCAACCTACTCCTCATTGTGATGCAAGCCATGTTATCACCCATAGCATCGACGATTCTCGCCATCGGAGCCGGCGAAATCGCCAAAGAATTCGACCTGGAGAGCGCCAAATTGCCAGCTTTGCCTACGGCGCTGTACGTGCTGGGTATCGGCAGTGGACCGCTGTTGTTGGCTCCTTTCTCGGAAGTGTACGGGAAAAGAGTAGTCTATCTGTCAAGCTTCGCTTGCTTCACGATACTAAACGTTGGATGCGCTCTGTCTCCGAACATTGCCGCACTATCGACGCTACGGTTCCTGAGTGGCGTCGCTGGGTCTGTCGGGCCTAGTCTTAGCGCGGGTAGTGTGGGTGATATGTTTGCTGTTCATGAGCGTGGTAGAGCACAGGCTCTAGCATCCTTTGGTCCCGTTTTCGGCCCTGTTATCGGTGGACTCATCGGAGGTTTTATTGTATACCACACTACTGGTTGGCGGTGGTTGCTGTGGACTGTTACCATCGCTGCTGGAACTGTCACTTTTACAGGCATCCTTTTTCTTCAAGAGACATATGCGCCTTACTTGCTGGAGAAGAAGGCACTGGAGCTCAGAAAAGCCAGTCCAGAGACCGAGTATCGTACCATCTTCACAAAATCAAACAGAACGCAAAGGTCACTGCTCACACACTCACTCGGACGCCCGGTGAGGATGCTTTTTACCTCACCCATCCTCGCCTTTATGGCTTTCTACCAGTCCTTGTAAGTGTCCGTATAATGACACGAAATGTACTCTAACTTCGACACAGGATCTATGGTATCCTCTATCTTCATCTCCTCACAATCCTTCTACTCTTCGGCCCCGATTCCCTTTACGGTCTTTATACCTACGGTTTCACCAAAGGCACAACTGGTCTTGCCTATCTCGGCGCCGGCAGCGGAGCGTTTGTCGGCATGATCATCACCGCCAAGTCCATGAATCGATCCTTCGCTAGCTCACTCAAGCGCCAAATACGAAGAACAGGCGATGATACACCGACGCCAGAGCTGCGTCTTCCGTTCCTTCAGATTGGCATGGTAGTTGTTCCATTTGGACTGATCATCTTCGCCTGGACAGCTGGCAGAGTACACTGGGCTGGGTGCATGGTTGGTGCTTTTATCTTCGGTATTGGCATGCTGATGAGCTATGTATGCATCCAGTCATACCTTGTTGACTGTTTTGGAGAATATTCAGCGAGTGCGCTGGCTGCTGTTATAATAGCACGTTGTCCGGTAACTTTCTTGTTTTGCTTCTTCGGGTTCGAGCTATACAAGAATTTAGGCTACGACTGGTAGGTCTTCACAATCCTTCTTCCTTCACGGAGCTCATGCGCTGACGGCTAAAAGGGGTTCCATGCTGCTTGCCTTTCTCTGCATTGGCATGATGCCGATTCCATTTGTGCTGCAGAAGTACGGTCCACACCTGCGCGCCAAGCAGGTTCTATTCTGACTTAGCGGATTTCAATCTTCTGTAATCCTCTCATATGTACATTTAGCGCACCTTTCAGAGTACATAGCTCTAAGCGGCTACAATGCTTGTTGATTTCTCACATATTTCGAAGAAATCCCACTACGACAGCAGCCCTGACAGTTCTGCCGCTTCAGGTCGTTCTTCAGTCATCCTAGAAGGCCCAATTTATGCGTTCGAATCCTTACATCTAACCGCCGAAACGTCTCTAGGAGCTAAACCTCCATAATATATACACTTTCAATCCGCGAATGCAGCTGATTTTACTAAGCCCTTTCTGGTAGTTTAATACAAAGCAAGGTATTAGTAGTAGAGTATACATTATATTGAATATATGTTATAAATTACAAGATTAAATAAACTTGACAATAATATCGCAATATAGATAGTACTAGAAAAGGTACTATGGATGTAATGCTAGTGGAGAAAGGAGACAAAGTAGCGTGCAATGATTTCGTGATATTGTGTGGAGTATAGAAGCAGGCAAGTCGGGGAGGGTAATGTTATGTTCTTCAAATGTGCAGCTGTCACAGTCTTGAGAGATGCAGCACGGGGTTAGTAATTCATGCCTACTACGTAGGGTAGAACGATGAGACACTTAGTCTCATCGAGATGTATCCGCGTGTTTTGTTCCGACACTATCTCACGTATCTAGAATTCCTAGGGATCAGTAGATTCCTTGCGCTACGGTCAGCGAGATCGTCATATTGATTTGAGGCTAGGAACTAGTAGCAATCTACTGAAGGGAGACCAACGTCTTGTCACATCGAGTCCACAAATCCGAATTCGTGGAACCTTGTCCATATAGTTTCGCGAGAGACTCAAGGGCATCAGTCACACTTTTGAGTACCCGCCCCCCCCCCCCCCACCCAAGAATTTTTTTGATATAGTTCAGCCACTATGCATCAATTTAGATGAGCTTAGTGACCTAATTAACGTATGCTTGCTTGTCGAGCTGACTATACTTCGAATTTCCTAGCAGGACGTTTGACTACCTGCAACACTACAGGCACTACCGCCAGCGCATTTCTGCCAACTGTTAGTGCACTGCTTGGATAACCGTCCGGAGGCTTGACTTACGCGTTTGCACGCATACCACGTCTTGCCATCAGCGCAACACCCATTTGCAGACGGGCAGTATCCGAATTGGTTGTTGGGGTCACTGCCTTGCGCCAGCTGGGCATGATTGGTAGTGAAATGCTCGTCGTGGTTGAAGCATTGCTGAGATGTCAACTATGGATCTTTCGGATTATTCTCGTGAAGGAACTATTTACCCAAGCAGATACTGTGGCTATTAGGAAAAGGACCGTTGCTTGAATTTCCATATTAAAGGTGGTGGGTGTCGATTTTGTGTTGGGATGATGAGACCTGAATTTGTGGACAGAGACAACAAAGGAAAGTGATGCTGAACGAGAGCGTCCTTTTGTACTCTAAAATTGATACACTAAACACGTTCAGCTGAAGCTCTTCGCTTTTAGCCGTAATTTGAATCTACGTAGATTGCCTCGGTAGTCCATGTGCCCCGGGGTTTCTCTGCGGTCCGATATCCAGCGTCCAGACCGTATTAAGTCTACAACGACATACTTTTAGAGGTGAAGTATGTAGACCTTAAATACGTCATTCTCTTATTGATTTATCACATCCGAGAAACGAGATATGAGGCACTTTGGGTAGATGTAAGACGTTCTCATATAGTCAAAGACGTGTATTAAATCGCTCTCTGTCTGCCACTCAGCAGTGACGTTTTGTCTCGCATATGAACTAAATAGGCTTTCAACATGCCACATCGATTTCCCACCATACTGAGGTAGTCGTTTGGCTCACCGCTATTTCTTCACCCGTGTTCCGTTGACTAGTCGGTCCTTTTTTGCACCACGTGAAACAACTCTTACTATTTTCGTCTTTTACGGGGTGACACGCGGTCTAATATGCTACAACGTCTAATCTTGTGGTACACTTTCTAATCCGGCGCTTCAATACGTCAAGAAGTGTAACATACTAAATATCAACTACTTTGTAAGAGGTTGTCTTGCCATATTCGCCTGATCTTACATGTTCAGCTAGGAAAAGGGGCTATTCTACACAGACTCACCGCTGTCATTTTTAAAATGACCTTTGAGGGCATATATCGCTTTAGAGATTGCGGGAGGTTCGTTGTTAGTTGTTGCGGTGCAAGTCGGTCCTACAGGTCCCGATCGTCACCTCTGTTGACTATCCTGGACTAGCACGTCTCAGAGCATGTATATATCGTCACCTTCTAGCTAGATAGCAACTCAGCGCAGTTTCCATCATTTTCAGCGGCTGTCTACGCCGCCACATTAGTCGTCCTAGATTCTGTCAATAGTCTTAATGAAGGAGACAGAGATAGGCAGATGTCGCTGTAAGGCTGTTCAATCGATGTTTAGTTGATTGCGGTGCAGTGAGGTCTTACGATGATAGTATCTGGGCATATGACAGATTATAGCATCTGCGAACAACAAAGATATAACTACACGGATAGATAGTCCTCACGAGCAACATTTTCCAGAGCAATGGCTAAAGAGGTTCTACAAAGTATAGACAACGAGACAATACAGCGCACTGGTTTTCAACTAATAATGTGGCCACCAACTTCAAAAGGGCATTCATATCGTGTCCTAGTCACTACGTATTGATATAATTTACAAATCCTATTACCATATTCTATTTGTTCGGGTTGATATGCGAATCAACAATCGCTTGCGAAGGGATCTCAAAGATGCATACATCAAATATCAGATGTCTCAGTATCATCCACAGAGGAGGCAAAGCAATCAACAACCGTGAAGAGGCAGTGACCAAGAGAGAAGATACAACATCGACAAGGCAAAAGTCAACACCACACGCTTCAAGTGTTGCAAATGAGAGGAGCAGCGATGTGAAATTGCCACCACTACTCTCTCTCAACTTGACCTGAACGGCCAAAGGTTGCAGACAGTATCAAGAATCTACCGTTACTGAGATATGCATATGTGCACAGAGACTTTAGCAACAACCTTGAATACCTTGATGGTGGCGACCGTAACGAGCACAGTAACAACAACTACCGTTCAACCAATCACTTTCACTAAGACCAGGAGAATATCAAGAATTATGCAATGATGGATCAACTTGCAATCCACCTCCCAAGAGCGGATTTTTGCGACAGCCTGTTGTTTCAGTCTAACCCTAACTCCCCTAACTCATTCTCATCTTTACGGTGTGAAAGCATACAAAGTGATCAATCACATCTTCTTTCACCATCTAGACGAAGATGCGAATCTGATTGGCTTGTAGCGATGCACTTAGGGAACAGGTAGATGCTCTGCTGCAACTTCTCCGGGCAGCGAGCTATAACTTACGCCATTCTGAAATGGTAGGGCAGTAGTGGTCCACTAGAAGTGCTGCTCTACATGGGCGTAAGTTTGCGGTGTGCCAAAAATTGAGCACGCAAAGAACACTTTTGCCCATGACCGTTCATGAACGGCTGCAGCTACCTTCCGAAGCCCTCACAGAATCAAGAAAGAACTCTATTGCCAGCACTATCAGTCCCGAAAACGAATCTTAATACCGTGTTGTGTTGTCAATCAATTCAGGCCTAGAGCCTTGAAGACCGCCTCTACTGAGGCCGGCCACCTATCTCGACATCTTATAGTCCTCCATTTAGCCTGGCATTGTTGCGCCTCCAATCGATTTCAGGAATGCTCAACGAAAATGCGTCGAGTTTGGTGAAGTACCTAGTTGTAGGTCATTGATCTAATGTCTGAGGGAACAGTCGGACATCGGACTACCGATTCCATGCCAACAACAGCAGCACTTGCTTTGGCACGGGATGAGGCTTGCGGCGTCATCATCGTTTTGATGTTCGCGCACGTACCACAAACGGTCGTTCTCTCTTTTGCCTCTTCAAAAGCATGGCTGGACATGTCTCGGGGACCTTGCGATGATAAAGTGAGTCGATCGGCTCATCTCACTTTCCCATTCGAACTTTAGGCTACGAAAATATATGACGAACAACTTGGTACAGGAATACTGCTCGGACGAGGTTGTATCTGAAACAATCTATCTGAATGAAGTTGCCCCGCAATGTCGCACGTACAGTTCAACCGGTGGGACCCAGAATCGCAAAAGTTTGGGGCAATTTAAAGAGCATCACCGTCCGTCGCAAATCCTGTGAGAATCTACTAGCGATAATCATCCGGCACTATCCATCCGGCACATGGTACCCACGCCACAATCTAACACCGGTAGTCAAACAGCATAGGCCTGGCATGCATCTTACTTCACCAGGTCCGACGTCATGTCTGTAATCGATCTTAGCTTCTTGGCCCATCGCCATTGGCTCAACTTGCTCCCAAAAGGTTCCACCTACTCTCTAAAAAGAATTGCAATCAGCACGTTTTCATCCAGATCGGTATATTGTCATACAATAACAGCCATGATTTGCTGGAAACGATATGATTCCAAGACTCGATAGCTCCACAATGCCAAGCGCCAATGCCCCGAACGACGCCATATTGCTTGTCGTCGGGAGCTGGTGATTACACGCGATCCCAGCCAAAAGCCTGTACAGCCAAGTGTCTCATACTCAACAGACACGGTTGATGTGGATGAAGGCATGATCACTTAAAAGCAACCAGCTTCCAATGTTTGCCCGCACACAGACTTAGCTTACTTTATTAATTCAGAATGAAGCTCATATCTTCGTTGGTATTAGCGATAATCGCCGTCGTCTCACATTGCGCGGTTGTAGAGATTGATAGAAGAGCAGCCGTAGACGACTGCTTGAGCAACGCGCAAGTCCCTGTCTTTGCTTCCACCTCTTCGGATCGAACGCAGGCTATCAAGCCCTTCAATTTACGTGTACCTTTCACACCAGCAGCTTATGCTGTCCCACAGACAGTCAAACATGTACAAGATGCAGTCGCGTGTGGTGTCAAGAGCAACGCCAAGGTCACTGCCAAGTCGGGCGGTCACAGTTACGGTTCGCATGGTTTGGGTGGTGAGAACGGTCATCTTATTATTGACCTTCGACGATTCAACAATATCACTGCGGACGCCAAAGCGCATACAGCTGTAGTTGGCGCTGGAGGCAGACTTGGTAACATCGCACTTGCGCTGTACAGTCAAGGCAAACAAGCAATGAGCCACGGAACCTGTCCAGGGTATGTAATAAGAATAGAATGCATATCTTTCACTAACAAGAACGCAGCGTCGGTGTTGGTGGTCTGACTCTCCATGGTGGGTATGGTCTGATTTCCCGCCAGAAGGGCTTGACCTTGGACAACCTCATTTCTGCTCAAGTTGTCCTCGCAAATAGCACCGCAGTTACCGCCTCAGCGACTGAGAATACGGATCTATTCTGGTCCCTTCGGGGCGCTGGTGCAGCCTTTGGTATTGTAACATCATTCACATTCAAGACTTTCGATGCCCCCGAGGA
Organism: Epicoccum nigrum; assembly: GCA_002116315.1. NCBI lineage: Eukaryota > Fungi > Ascomycota > Dothideomycetes > Pleosporales > Didymellaceae > Epicoccum > Epicoccum nigrum. The sequence goes on from KZ107840.1 coordinate 1,070,461, forward strand.
CAATCTCGTTTACTCCTACACGATGCAGTCTGCCAATGCCTCAGATATGGCCAACCAACTCGCGATATTACAGAATTTTACCCTGTATGATCAGCCTCCCGAGCTCAATATGCGCCTGTTCCTCAATAGTGGGCAGCTGACCGGGGTATATTATGGTTCCAAATCTGCCTACAACACTACTATGCTCCCGCTCCTGTCAAGGCTTAGGATCACTGCAAGAGACAGCGCAGTTTCGACTAAATCATGGACGGACACACTGCTCGCTTTCTCAAATGGACCTCTCAAACAACCAGAACCGTATGATTACCATGAGACCCAGTACGCGAAGTCTCTCATGCCCGATCGCCTTTCCACCGCAGCGCTCATTGCACTCTCCAACTACTTCTTCAACACCGCGCGCAGTATTGGTCGTCCTTACTACCTGCTCATCGATATGCACGGCGGGAACAGTAGTGCTATTTCGCAAATTGGCGCGGATGCGACGTCCTATGTACATCGCAACGCCGTTTTCAAAATGCAGTTCTACGACATTGCGTTCGGCAGCTACAATTCCAACTGGTATTCGTTCTTGACAAACTGGGTCAGGGCGATCACAGATGCCAGTCCGGGCGAGAAGTTTGGGATGTACATCAATTATGCAGATACACAGCTGAACAGTACCGACGCTCATACAAGGTACTGGGGGAGCCATTACGAGAAACTCGCTGGAATTAAAGCGAAGTATGACCCCGGAAAAATATTCTACGGACCTCAGTTGGTGGGCAGTTGAGTCCGGCCAGGTTTTCAGCTGCGCTTCAGAGTCATTAGCAACATCTTCTCTTATTTGAATGAAATACCCACTTCAAAGTCTAGTTTGCTTTGATTCTCACAACTGCTACACGGGAAGCGGTCCGAGATATGGCAGTTTGCAGCATGGATTCTACTTTACCTTTGCGCAACACTGCCTGACTGAGAGTTCTATTCCCATCATTGCCAGATATCTTGCTCCTATTCAATCAATGTAATTTCCTACACTGTTGACCAATTCCGGTGGGGGACCTATGAAACCCGCGTGCCAAAAGTGTATTTTTGTGTAAAAATCGACACGCGAGCAGACAACATCAAAGCAAACCGCGCTTACATAGTGAACCATTACAGCGATCCGACAGATGTGCGGGATATTCTTTTAGCTTTGGAACCGTACCCACCACATAATGAAGCTTGAGAATGTAGCAGGCTGTTTCAAGAGAAATTAAGGTCCATGCCATTGTCCTTTCATAAACTGATAACAATCCAACTCGTAGACTCTTCATAATGAACTCGCTTTCTGAAGAACACTGCCAAAGTTTAACTCTAAAGTTGCTCCTACTTGCTTCCAGAAGTAAGTCAAAGTATTTGCAAACTCAGGATCCAATCTTGCTCGCAAGAAATTGCGGTGCTTCAACAGCAGCCTCGTCACCGTATGACAAATGTGCAGCAGTGATGATAAGGGTACCATCGCAAACGAGATCTCCAACCGCGCAAAACACGTCGAGTCTATCAGAGGGGTAGTTAGGAACACCGCCTCCGTTTTGTTGGTTCTTGGTGTAGCCGAACAGAACCGTGCCAACAACCTGGTTGCGTACAGTAGAGCTCGCATCAGACAGAGCGGCAGCTATGAGAGCAGATCCCTGCCTATGAACATGATCAGCCTCTTGAGCAAACGTTTCCAGGAGTGATTATTACTTACGAGTATCCTCCGCTCACGACCTTAGAACTGGGACATTTCGAATTGGCTAGGTTCAAGAGACGTACACCTTCGGCAATGGATGCTGCAGGCGAACCTCGAGGCTCGAAGTTGCCGGCGAGAGTCGCTCCGTACGGACCTCCGACACCCTGGACCCAGACGTTCGAAGAGCCGTAGCGAAGCTTTAGAGCATTGCCAAGTGGGATGCCCAAAGTGCCCTGCGGATAGTCAGTATGATCACTCGATCTTGATGAGTGCTGCGAGAGCAAATCGCACCAGATTTCCAGATTCAGTACTGCCACGAGCGAAGATGAGAATGGCTTTGGGGCAGGCTGCAGCATTTCCGTTCTCAAGCTCGTTGCTCGACCCACTGAGTTGACGTGCTTCTAGCTCAATAGCCTCCGACTTGGGGAAGACAAGTGGAGAAGCAGCGGCGAGACTTGCAAGAAGACCGTAAGCAAAGAACTTCATATTTGCTGTCTGGTGGTATCTTTGATTGATAAGACTCCAGGGTCGGAGCGATGTTTAACGAAGGAATTAAGACAAAGTGTTGCTGATGAGGATGTTGAAGACAAAGTGCGGGCTCAAGGAGACTTTATACCCGTCAATGAGAAATCCTTCATTCAACTAAGACATAAAATGTCCCTGAACACACGTTAGACAATCGCTAGCCTTGCGGGTGGTGACCAGCTGTGGTGAGGACCATCCGCTCCGCAGACAGTGCCCACGGTCTGCAATCAGCCAATCGCGTAAACGACCTGGCAGAGTTATATTGGAATCATTTTTGGTTCGGCATGTACTCACACACATAATGCCTGCTTGACTAGAGGATGTAGGCCGACTGCGCATGAGGAGTTGAGTGAGAATTACCAAGTTCCTCGGTACTTCTCTAGGTCGTGAGCCTGGATCCAAGCCTAGTGTGTTTTGCAATGCATAACGATAGTGTTCTGGGATCTCTGAATCTCACATGTTCTCAGCATGTTAGTTGTCGCCTCGGAAGATGTCCAACTGTCATATCGTTCATTGGTTACACACCAGTTACCATATCGAGACTCAGATCTCATCGCTCTACAGTTGACGCCCAGAGAATATCCGCCTAGGGTGACAGACCTAGTAGCTACGTTAGCGTCTTCGTGGTGCAAGCCTAAGGGTCATGAGTGGTCGAAAGTTTCCGTTGCTTTACCGCTGGGGATCGCACCAGTGCCCATTACGGAAACCTGCAGCGCCCATGAGTTGTAGAAGTAAGCACGCACTTTTGACGGATACAAACATCAGATTAGGCCTGACAAAGACCACAGTAGGTACACTTATGATACCACAGCAAGCTTGGCTTCGTTGTCTTCTCATATTTCATAAAACATGGCCACGGTGTCAGGAAGTGTATGTCAGAAAGCAAGCTGATGGGTCCTTACTTGGGCTGCCAGATGTGCCCCGGTCTCCAAAAGCCGCTCTCCATGTTATTTTGATGGCCTTGGCTAAGTCTTGATCTAAACGCCGACTGTGTGCTGCACGTTGAAGTTAGCGAATACGTACCCCGCAAATACCGGCAGCTGATCTGTATGCCGGCCCATGGGGGTTTTGCGGCAGGAGAGAGACTATGAGATTGTGAATATGTACAAGCCTCGGTGATGTACCGCAAGACCGTTTGACTTGTGACAAGGGTAGTCATGCTTATCTAGTCCTATATAGGTAGTACAACCGAAGCCGCAGTGGTAGCGTATCTTTCTTGATGCACGACGCCGTCTCTGTGACCACCACATTATTCTCCCGTCCGGTGTCTTATGCAAAGCTCAAAAACTTATTCTAGTTCCTGTCGATCTTTCCACAAGTAGTGCGCCTGGCTCAGTTGTCTGTGCAGAGAAGTCTGTTTCCAATTGCCGACACCCACGTGCCAAATCTGAGAGGTGCTGTACCTGCGGGGAGGCGCCAGCCCCGCATCGTCTCGTGGACAACAAACGCGTCGTCGTCAGCTTTATTAATTTATCCAAACTCTCCGTCTTGCCCTCAGTGCTGACCTTCCACCAGTGTCATGTCTCCTCATGTGACCAGTATTCTCTCTATACCTCGGCATCATTTCACCGGTCATCACATTGCGTTTGTCGTGATGGGCGCTTCACGAGGGCCCGTAATCATACCAGAATATCCTTTCTATGCAGAATTGCACCCCAACGATATGAGCCGGTTGTGACCTATTTATCTGCTTGCGCGTTGACGAGAGTATGGTTTATAACCCTAAAAATCGTGACTGGACAAGCATAAGAGGTTGGGATCGATCTAGATCCTTGAGTGACAGGTTGCATCGCGCAAAGAAACATAATGTTCCACCTCATACATCAGATAGTCCCATCTTGGATTGCATTAAAGCCACTCATTCACGTTAACATATGTTATGGAAGCTCTTCGTCAGTTAAAGTTATCCGAGCAAAAACCTCTACACAAGGCCGGGAAGTATTTCTCAAATCGTCTTAACCGGGCCTCCCGGAGCTGTGTAGCCCCTCAAACCTTGATCAATCTGCCACAATTGCACAATAATCCCTTCATCATCTGGATCATAAGCCCCAGGCAATCCAACACCCGCCGGAAGACTCTTGGTCCCGCTCCCACCAACCTTGATCGTCGTGCAAGACGGGTAGAACTGCGCTCCCATGCGAGTTCCAGCAACGTGTAGGCCAAGAATCTCATGACGCAGGAGATATTCGCCTGGCTTAAGAGAAGTGGGGATGGTGACTGTCCATGAGGCGCCCTGGCGGGCGAGGAAATCGGATCCCCATGGCGGCGACTTGGTCTTGTCGTAGCCCATTTGGTCAAATTTGACCCACGGGGTGCCGCTGTCGCCTTTGAAGGTTGAGCACGAGCCGCCGCAGTCTGCGAGGTAGTCTGCGTAACCTGTTAGTTCTTATTCGAGTCTTGTTCTTCTGGGTGTATCATACTCATCACTGGGCCCGAGTGCGAGGAGCCCCACTGATCCCAGACGAGCTTTACTTTATCACCAGCATTGACCGGGACAACGCCCTTCGATGGGATATTTCCACCCTGGTTGCAGGTGATGTTGACAGTCGTGAAATCCGCAACAGGCCCATTATCTTGTATGCGACGCGCATAACGAGTTGGCTCGGGTGTGATGTAGTCATCAGATCCGACTTGCCAGGCAAGGTAGCTCTTCCCATTGACTTCAATGCTCTTGAGGTAGCCATGTGCGGAAACGGTATGGGCGAGACCCAGTAGGCTCAATGCGAGAGCGCCGAAAGCGTACATGTTGGACTCTCAGTTGCAGTGGAGCTTGGTGAGTGCGACACGCAACCCTCATAGAGTTGATCATTATATATGACAGCTACTGCTGTCACCATGAAACAGAGGCAGCATGATCTGCCCGACATCCCAGATATATTGATATATCACATATTACCATGAGGCTGATTGCTGTTGCTTCTCAAGTTACACAACAGGATACTAGGCTCAGAGCGTCTATCTTTGATTGCTTGTGCAGTGCTCCAAGCCGGAACGCGAGCTCCGTGCTCTTTCCAGTGCAGTATCATAGTAGCCAACACGACATCAAAAGTGAGTGAACCAGTTACTTTCATGTTTGCGCAGAACGAATCTGCGAGTTATGTAGATCCCTTCTATACTATGTTACATCGCGGCAATGATAGCGTTGGTTGTGGTGTCTGCGTATTTGGCGGCGTAATAACATGTGGTACTCAAGGATTTTCTTTAACACAATCATTTATACTGAAAATAGAGCAGATATGCGAAAGTCTTTTATTCATACACAAAGGATGGCCCTTTGACCGGGCAGAAGTCATGATCTGGGTCGCAATGATGACGTCATGGTTTGGGAAGACGTGTCGATGACCCTGACTGAAAATGCATAATACGATGAAAAGAGGTTAATACATCATTGCGCTTATCTTGGGTTCATATCTTAGACTTCTGAGATCTCACAACGGTCCCAATGGATTGACATAACCCTAATATAGTGCTACCACAAGCAGGGTATCAGAGCCACGTAAGCATAGGCAAGGTAGACTGAATAACAGCAAAGCGACTTCTCGACTGTATTTTATCTCAAGAACGCGTGACATTCCACACGAAAGTGATATCCCGAGAGACTCTTTGGTGGAGAACGCGGGGAGATCGCCGCACCCCACGCGGGGCAACGACAGGAGGAACCACTAACACCACCACACATGTCGGTGAGTTGTTCCGCATCTCGTTTCATCGGAGTCCAGTACTCCGCATAGTCCTACATCATGCTGCATTACACAATCTAACACTGCGCGCGGGCACCGTCCGCAACTTTCACACACCACTTTCCTCGACTTGACACAACACACGCCCACCAACATGTTCTCCAAGGACACCGATCGTCTCATATATTCTTACGATGCAGAAACCCTTTGGATCGACCCCTGGGGCCCTGACGCCCTTCGCATCCGCGCCACAAAAGCCAGCACCATGCCATCCGAAGACTGGGCCCTACTAGACCCAACACATGTGATCCCAGACATCCAGATAGACAAATCATCCGCCACACTCATAAACGGTAACATCAAAGCCACAATCACCCAACGCGGCAAACTCACAATCCACAACATCAACGGTAAAACGTTGCTCGAAGAATTCTCCCGCAACCGTCAAGACCCCACAGACCCCAAATGTAGCGCCCTCGAGATCGAAGCGCGGGAATTCAAGCCCATCGTTGGGGGGGACTATCATCTGACAGCCCGCTTCGAGAGCCTCTCCCCCAGAGAGAAGATGTACGGCATGGGCCAGTACCAACAACCCTACCTCGACATCAAAGGCACGCAGCTCGAGCTCGCGCACCGCAATTCGCAAGCCAGCATCCCTTTCGCCGTCTCGTCGCTCGGCTACGGGCTACTGTGGAACAACCCGTCCATAGGCAGCGCTGTGTTCGGCAAGAACATCATGAGCTTTGAAGCGCGGTCGACGCGCGTGTTGGACTATTGGGTTGTGGCGGGGGATACGCCAAGGGAGATTGTGGAGAGGTATGCGGAGGTGACGGGGAAGGTGCCGATGATGCCGGAGTATGGGTTGGGGTTTTGGCAGTGTAAGTTGAGGTATCAGACACAGGAGGAGTTGCTGGAGGTCGCGAGGGAGTATAAGCGTCTTGAGCTGCCTATTGATGTGATCGTTGTGGACTTTTTCCACTGGCCGAAACAGGGGGATTGGCGCTTCGACGAGACGTACTGGCCTGATCCTGGTGAGTAAGACCGTCGACACCACACCACCCACTGTGTTTACGTACGCTGACATGCCGCAACACAGACGCCATGGTCAAAGAGCTACAATCCATGTCCATCGAGCTGATGGTCTCCATCTGGCCCACGGTCGACCGCAAATCCTCAAATTACCCAGAGATGCTCGAAAAGGGCCATCTCATCCGCACCGACCGCGGCGAGCGCATCGCCATGACCTTCCAAGGCAACACGGTGCACTTCGACGCGACCAACCCCGCCGCACGCCAATACGTCTGGGACAAAGCCAAGCAGAACTACTACGACAAGGGCATCAAGCTCTTCTGGCTCGACGAGGCAGAGCCAGAATACTCCGTCTACGACTTCGACAACTACCGCTACCACCTCGGCTCGAACCTGGCAATCGGCAACGTGTACCCGCGCGAGTACTCCCGCGCCTGGTACGAAGGCATGACCGCCGCGGGCCAAACACAGGTTGTGAACCTCGTCCGCTGCGCCTGGGCGGGGAGCCAGCGCTACGGCGCCCTGGTGTGGAGCGGCGACATTGCGTCCTCGTGGTCCAGTCTGCGGAGCCAACTTGCCGCAGGCCTTTCCATGGGCATGTCCGGAATCCCCTGGTGGACCACGGACATTGGTGGGTTTCACGGGGGCGACCCCAATGATCCCCGCTTCCGCGAGTTGTTTGTGCGCTGGTTCCAGTGGGCCGCTTTTTGCCCCGTCATGCGCTTGCATGGGGATCGCGAGCCGAGGCAGCCGAAGCAGGGGACCACTGGGGGTGCGGGGTGTAGGAGCGGGGCGGCGAATGAGGTCTGGTCGTATGGGGAGGAGGTGTTTGGGATCTGTAAGCGGTATATGTTGTTAAGGGAAGAGATGAGGCCGTACACTCGGGGACTGATGAGGGAGGCAAGTGAGAAGGGGACGCCGGTTATGAGAGCACTGTTTTATGAGTTTCCTGAGGATGAGAGGTGTTGGGAGGTGGAGGTGGAGTACATGTTTGGGGAGAGGTATTTGTGCTGTCCTGTTTTGGAGGAAGGGCAGGAGGAGATGAAAGTCTATTTGCCGAAGTTGGAGGCAGGAGAGAGGTGGAAGAAGATGTGGAGTGGGGATGTGTTTGAGGGTGGGGGCGGTATTACCGTGAAGACTCCATTGCATGAGATGCCGGTGTTTCTCAGGCAGTGAGACTATTGCGGCTTGACAAATTCGGGAGAACAAATTCGGGAGAACAGAATGCTTCGGGTCGTATTCTTGCATAGGAGAGAGTTGGAATGCGGGATTCAGGTGGCTTACATGGGTCTTCCGTCACTCGGCGTTGACTATCGTTTGCATGGTTCTTTAACTTCAATTCAAAGCTAGATTGAACTCCTTTTATCTGGCACAATTCCCCTCCCAAAAGCCAAAGCATGGTCCTGTTACCGACGATATAGGGAAATAAAAATAGATCGAGGGATTGGTGCTTCATTGCTGTCCATCCTGATGTTGTCAAGTGTGCATATAGGAATAAAATTTGCGTGTATTGAGAGCTTTGACCCAGCTCTCAGGCACGCTCCTGTGTCGTGTTCGTAAATGGAAGTGCAGGCTCGCACATTTTAGATTTGATCTTCGGGCTTTGGGGCGTGGAAGGTGTAAGCGACATAGTCAGAGTTCCCGCATCCAGTGTAAACCTTCTGGTGTGGAGCACGGTAATATGAGCCTAAAGCCTGCTTCTTTTCCACAATCGCTTTTCTGATCATATTATAGATCTCATTGTGACCGCTCGAAAGCTCGCAGGTTGTCTGGTCTGGAGGCGGGTGCATGGGTGCTTCAGGATCCAGTCCACTGTCCAAAAGAGCGCAAACGATTGAGGGCGACCTTTGTTGGATGGCATCTCGCAGCGAAGCAGAACGGTCCGCGTACGAATTCACAGCGATCGCTGCTTTGACCAGCGGTACGCTCTCCTTGTTTACGGCAATATCAAGAAGGCGTGCGGAGAATCCATATTGACGTGACACGATCGAATTTTCGTGGAAGAAGCGGTGATCAATACAGAACCGGAGAGCTGGCTCAGGTTTGGTGTTGGAGAGAAGTCCATCGACAATGAACTCCGCGTACTTGTGGATGGCGTGTTGGAAATAGCCAAGCTCATGTATCTTTGTCAAGAAGTTGAACTTGTCAGACGAGATAGCATGCTTCACACAAGAACCTACAGCACTCAAAGGTAGCTTAGCATTATTAGCTACGCTCCAGGTCATCAGGCGTTCTGCTATCGTCCACCGGCCTTCGCGGACTGCCAATTCAAGTGCATTCGACATGACGCGAGCCTGACGTTGTCTGCGTTGTTTCGAAATAAGCCCAATTTCGTTCTTATCGGTCGCCAAAAGAAGCATGTCGACGAACCGTTCATCGTCCAATTCGGTTGCAATGTAGATAGTATCTTTGAATAGCATTGTCTGACCCCACGGGTCAACACCTTGTCGAAGAATAGCTCTAAACGTAGGTCTGACCTGAGCAAACATTGCCATAGCCAGTGCGATATTGTCCATTCGATCGTTATTGAGGTCTTGCTGCTGTAGCGAGGTAGGCTCAATTGCGAGACGGACAGGCAATTGGACTGAATGCTTGATGATGATTTGTATAATTTTCTCTGTAATGCCGAGGCGCCGGTTCTCCGAGAGGTAGCCGAAACTCATGAGTCTATCGACAGTTCCACGGATGATAGAGGGAAGAAAGTCGGGCGCTCCATACAGTGACTTTGTTCGGTAGCTCAGGAAAGAAGCGAGGTTCTTCTCGAGGAGCTTCTTTCCGATAGACCCTTTGAACTTGTTAATCGGCTGTCGTGCGAAGAGCTCTTCGTTGATGTAGTCTTTGAAAGTGCCTTGCAAGGTCAGCTCCTGGTTGATTTGATCATTGGACCACACCTTACTGCAAACTGTACGGGCTCTTCCGATCTTGCGAGGGCTTTCGACGGAGACATAGGCTCCTACGATCCGCTGGAACACTTCCGGTGGTAGGTCTAGCAGTTCCATGGTGCCGTAAGTTAGCGAGATCAGGCGTATATGGGTGGGTGGAGTGGAGGTAAGAGGTTTGAGAGCTCCTGCTGGTAGATATACACATCCACTGACTAGTCAACAGCGCTAGTCCCTAGCAAGCAGCAAGGGCAGGTAAAAGTAACTCTCTTACCTCTCGCCGTGAGGAGAAGGTTTGTAGCAAAAGGCCGATCACTGTACGTGCTTGAAGCACTGCATGATACTAGCTGAATACGTACTGATACCAGCTGCTCCCGTTGCACCGAGCCATCGGCCGCGAAACAAATATGCTTTTCACAGCACACAAAATACCTAACTGAAGCTATATCTCGTTCCGAGAATTGCCTCTGCAACCATCGTCAGCATATAAGTGAGGTGATCTAATCACCCCAGTCCCCCACCAACCCTCCTCACAAACCCCCCAAAAAATCCATCCCTAATATCCTCGGGCGTCGCCCTCTCCCACGCCTCCCGATCCCCCACCTTGACCGTGTTCACCGGTTTCAACGCCTGATCCACAGTCCTCGCCAACCTCCTCCCCTCGGGACTATCAAACCCGCCCAGCGCCTGCCACGCAATCTTGGTGGCCACGAAACCAATCGTATTCGACTCGTGCGTCCCATTGGTGCGCTCCCACTCCTTCAGCTCGAGACACTTGGCGATTATATCTGCGGCAGCATCGCGCATTGCGGCGTTCTCCGCGCTCGGGGCGAGCGAGTCGACGATGCGGAGCAGGCTGATGAGAACTGTGTTGTATAGCATCAGCGCGGTGGCGGCGAGGAAGTTGGAGGCGCCCAGTTGCGCGGCAAGCGGTGACAGTGGGACTTCTGGGTTGCGCTGGGTCTCGTTGAGGGCTGTGTACAGCGGCCAGAGCGCCTGCAGGCGGGCTTGCGCAGCGTAAACGCGCTGGAGGAGGGGCTCGTAGGCCCACAGCGGCGCGGAGCCATTTAGCAGCGCGTCACGCTCGCCCATCAGCTGCGTACATTCCGCAAGGCAAGTGAAGATGTGATGCTGCAGGATTTGGGCTTGGCTGGAGTCGGCAGCAGGAGGGATTTTCTTCCAATCGTCGCGGGCGTAGATGGACGGCCTGGATTCTGCCAGCGCGCCCATGATGGAGAGAACACGGAGGCCACGGAAGATGGTTGCTGTATCGCCGGTGACGTCTGTGGGGGGTCCGCGCATGGCCATGATGGCTTCGAGGCCGCGGTGGTGCTTAAAGAAGTTCTTGGGGCCCGTGGGGAGAAAGATCTCAAGTAGCATGCAAGTCAGTGCTGTGAGAATGGTCTCGTCACTAGTTTGCAACTCGGGACGCCCCAGGTGCGTGTTGAGTTGCTGCAGCACTTGTCCATACTGCGCATAGCCTCGTCGAGTGATCTGGTTTTGCTGGTGCTGTTTCCCGAAGAAGGTTACAGACAGACTCAGCAAGGACTGCCGGAGAAGGTCAATGCCTGGGTCGTCAAAGTTGGGCGCTGCAGGCAGGTCGATCATGTTGCATGCCAACTCAATAGGGCCCCCTCTTAGAAGATTCTTCCGCGTGTAGGCCAGGCAGATGGTCTCGCCGAACGCATCGAGTGGTAGTTCCTGCGGCGGACTGGGCGTCGCTATGACCACAGCATTCTCTGGAGAAGAACCATTTGGGAGCTCAGTAGTTTGGTTGATCCAGGTCACTTCTTTCGGACCGTCGCATTCAAGACCTCTCTTCTTGCAGCGCAGACAAGTCGGTCGCGTCTCGTCTGCCAAGTGTCAGGTGATGCTGCATCAATTCCAGAAGAGGTAAGATGAGAACGTACCGCACTTCACGCGACGTTTCCGGCAATTCGAGCAGCCCTTTGAGCGGCCGCCTCTGCTCACCATCCTTCATGCATGTACGTTGACTCACGGCTTAGATGTACGGATCTCGTTGCTTCAGCTCTGCAGTGCGCTTTCACAGGTCCTTTCTATCAATTTGGTACGCTTGCAATTGGATTGGTGCCTGGACCACATCTTCAAGTGACGTTGTCTTGCTGTAGCACAGAAAAGAAGGACGTAGTGTTCAGTGGCGGAGCCTTCGGCGATCGGGCCAACGCCAACACCGGTAGCATCCATGCCACCAACCAACTATCTACCAAAACCACAGGCACATATCGTTCGATGCAAGAGAAATTCTGTGGTTTCTCTACATGACCTACCTGCTCTCGTGCCCGGACTCCACTCGAAGCCTCTCAAATTATCATCTCGTTTGTCCACTACAGTAAACGCACAATCCGATCCCGCCACCCTAGCCCATCCCCTCTATACCACTATTCGAACACATAGAAAACACCACAGAACTTTCCAATGCTGCCCACCGCAGCAATATCACATCCTAGCTACCACCCACCTCCTGCACGAGCAAAAAAGAAAAAAGATCAGCAAAAAAGACAAACAAACGTAGTGACACTCCACTTAATTTTCCAACTATATCATACAAGTACATACAGGTATCTAGGCGGCCACACTCAGTCTAGTATGCTACACGCTCGTCTTCATGCAAGAGTGGGAACGACCTTAAACCGCGATGCAAGAATGACAGCACCATGAACAAAAGAGATTAAAAAAAACAATGATGTCCACTCCCTCTAGATGTGATGCCTAGGCTCCTCAAGCGCCTTGAACGTCGCCGGCGCAGGCGGCACCAGCGGACCCTTCGTCCCCGTCTCGCCCTTGGGCTCGATCAGCCCGGGCGCCTTGCCGAACTCGCCGGAAAAGTACTTGTGGAAGTCCTGCGGGTCCTCGAACGGCCTCTTGCCCAGCAGCCGGATCATGTCCTCTCTGCCGAGCATCTCCTTCTTCAGCAGTTCCTCCGCCACCAGACCAACCTCGACCTTCTTCTCCTCGAGCAGGTCGCGGCACTGCTTGTACGCCTCGTCGACGATGCGCTTGACCTCCGAGTCGATGTTCTTTGCTGTTTCCTCGGAGAAGGGCTTCTGGAACTGCGATTGCTGGTTGTCGTCGTCGAAGTAGATGTAGCCGATTTTCTTGGTCATGCCCCACTTGGTGACCATGGCGGTGGCCATCTGGGTTACCTTGCGGAAGTCGTCCGACGCGCCGGAGGTCACCGTGTCGAAGTGGAGCTCTTCCGAGACGCGCCCGCCGAGTGTCATCGCCATACGGTCCATCAGCTGGTGCACGTTCATGAGGTAGGTGTCGCCGGCGGGGAGGTACTGGGCGTAGCCGAGCGCGCCCTGGCCGCGAGGGATGATGGAGACCTTGAGGAGCGGGTCGGCGTACTTGAAGTACCAACCGCAGATGGCGTGACCAGCTTCGTGGTAGGCGACTGTCCTCTTCTCCTCCGGCTTGAGAACAAGGGACTTCTTCTCGAGACCGCCAATGACGCGCTCGATGGCTTGCTCGAAGTGCACCATGGCGACAGTGTCGGCGGAGTGGCGGGCGGCTGGTATGGATTAGCACGAAGAACCGTTAGATTGTAGGAAAATCCAAACTCACCAATCAGGGCGGCTTCGTTAACACAGTTGGCAATGTCGGCGCCGGAGAAGCCAGGCGTCAGAGCTGCCAACCTGCCCTTGAGGAACTCGATGTCTTCCTTGGTAATGATCTTCTTAAGATGCACGCCAAAGATCTGGCCACGGCCTTCCATAGTTGGCCGGTCGATGTTGATGTGCCTGTCGAAGCGGCCAGGACGCATGAGCGCCTTGTCGAGAACGTCAGGTCGGTTAGTGCCGGCCAGGACGACGACCTGCTCCGTTGTGTTGAAACCGTCCATCTCTGTGAGAATCTGGTTGAGTGTGGCTTCGCGCTCGTCGTTGCCACCGCCAAAGTTCTGCTTCGAACGCGAGCGACCGATGGCGTCGATCTCGTCGATGAAGATGATACACGGTGTGCTCTTGCGCGCGTTGGCAAACAGGTCTCGCACTCGCGACGCACCAACACCGACGAACATCTCGACGAACTCGGAACCGCTCACACTGAAGAAGGGCACGCCAGACTCACCAGCGGTGGCCTTGGCCAGCAGTGTCTTACCGGTACCTGGAGGTCCAGAGAGGACAGCACCGCGGGGGATCTTGGCCCCCAGCTTCTGGAAGCGAGCAGGGTCCTTGAGGAAAGATACAAACTCCATGATCTCCTGCTTGGCCTCGTCCATACCAGCTACGTCGGCGAACTTGACCTTGACGTCCGTCTCGTGGTTGAACTTCTTGGCACGGCTCTTACCCATGCCGAAGACGCCGCCTCCAGCACCACCGCCGCCGCCAGCGCGCCTTGTGAAGTAGAACAAGGCGCCAAGCAGCAGAATGGTGGGGCCAAAGGACAAGAAGGTGCCGAACCAAGAGATCTCGCTCGAATAGGCGACGGGGATGCGCTCAGAGCTGGGAATGCCGAGCTCGTACTGGGCGTCGTCCATCTTGCGCTCGAAGGCCTCGACGGAGCCGATGGTGAAGTAGTAGTAGAAGTTGGAGTTGTTCGCGGGCGAGTCGGGGTACATGCCGGCGACGGCTTCGCGGTGCAGATGGACCTTCGCCTTGTTGCCGTTGAGGATGACGATCTTCTCGACCAGCCCCTTGTCGAGGAAGGTGGTGCGGAACTCCTGCCATGTGATCTCCTTGGTGTTCTCACTGGGTACGAACATGCGGTAGGTGATCCAGGCGAGGAAGGCCGACACGAGCATCGTCTGCGTGTCCATCTTCATGCCGTCGGGTATGCCGCCGCCTGCGCCTGCGCCCTCCTTCTTGCTGTCCTTGTTCTTCTGACCCGCTGGCCCCGGGTCGTGGGCGCCAGCCTTCTGCTGGGGCTCGTCGGTCTTGAACTGCTGCTGGGTTGCAATGTGGCGGGCCATGTTGGTCGTCATGCGCGTGATCTTGGCGGCGGTGGCGAGGTCGAGCTTCTCGCCGCGGGCCAGCTTGTCCATCTCCTCGCGCAGCTCTGGGGGGATGCCCGTCTTCTTGATCTCCTCCATGGCGTCCCTGACCACCTTCTTTTGCGCCTTGGGCACGCCCATAGACACGAAGTCGACCAGCTGGTCAAGCATCTTCTCCTCCTCGGCTGACAGCTTAGCCATTCTGGCGTCACCAGCCTTCTCCCCGGCCTTGCTCTCCTTGCCAGGCTCTGGCTGGGGCTGGCCATCCCTCTTCGCTGCCGACTGGTCCTGGTTCTTCTTCTCGTTCTTGTTCTCGGGCTCTTGCGGGCCTGTCGCATACCGCCGGGCGCGCTGCTGAGCGTAGAGGCATTGCGGCACCGGCACGCGCCGCCGTAATGTGAAGGGTGTCCGGGGAGTGACTGTGCTGGTGGATCGCGAAAGGCGCGCGAGCTGGCCGGGGGTGCGGCGCAGGAGCGTCGACATGGTGGAGGGTGGAAGGTGGAAGAGTGCGGGCGCGGCGGATGCTGTGCTAGTGCTAGTGCTAGTGCAGGTGGTTGAGGCAGCACAGAGTGCCTAGAGGGGTAGGGGTGGGGAGGAATGCAGGGAGAGGTGTTCCCTGCGCGTGCACTTTGCTGCTGAGCGCCGTGTAGAGGGGCAATCGGTGGTGATGTTGCTGCGCGGTGTGGCGAGCGCGTGATGGCAAAAGACCCTGCCGATAGATGGATTGTAGTGGTGACGCTTCGAACATGTCCGTCCGCTTAGTCAACGCCGCAACTCGACCGCGACTAGGTGGAAGCAGGAAGCACGACAGACTAGAACACGCACCCCGCCGGCAACACTTCAGGCTACGAGGTTGCGGGTCACGCCTCGTGTACCTTTCTTTGCAGTTGATTGTTGCCATTATAAATTCAGAGACTGTGATTTTATTTTGGCGTGACGTACAGCTTCGTTCCTGCTGCACCCCGCACTCGAGCAACCTCAAGGCTCCAGCACGCCGCGGACCTAAACCGGGGGCGTGTCAACGACTGCATGCAGCTGCAGATCACAATGTTCCAACTTCATACTGACAGCTACACTCGCACACATCATATACACACATCATATTAAGTCAGACGTGCAGACATGGAAGACACATAAGAACTACTCCTTCCAAAACCCCTTTCCTGAATCCCCAACACCCACGCACTATGCACCTCCTCCACCTCTTACTCCTCTCCTCCCCCTTCTGGACCACCAATGCCCTCTCCATCAACGAAACCAGAACCTACCTCACCGCCCCCGCCCTCGTCACAATCAACAACCGCACCGCCATTCAATGCTGGCGCCTCCTCACCCCCTTCGTGACCTCCTTGACACCCGGCACCACCGGCGCCTCCGCCCTAACCCTCACCAACGTGACCGACTTCGGCTACACCATCCTCCCGCCGCGCTTCAACGGCGGCCAGCACACCGCGCCCGCGCCGCAGATGGTGCATTTCGTGTCCGGGCTGGCGCATGTCACGCTGCCGCATGATGAGAGTGGGGAGCTGTGGTTGTTGGGGGGCAAAGGAGGGTTGCTGTTTGCGACGGATACGACGGGGGAGGGGCATGTGACTACTTATCCGGGGGATGAGCCTACGGTGGGGATTTTGGCGCCGTTTGAAGGGGGAGTGGTGCCGGAGTATGAGGTTGTGAAGGAAGGGGGGTGTGAAGGGGTGCAGACATTTGTTTGAGGGGCCGCGTGGCCGCGTGGAGAGAGAGAGAGTGCGGGTGCCCAGTTGGTCATGTTGGATCCGTTATGGGAATTCCGTAGTGCTACCATGTTTCTGTCAGTCGTTTGGATTCTGGGTTGTGTGGAGAGCATGTGTTGGCGGCATGGCTGCAATGCATGTGAAACTGCAGATATAGGAGAACTGCTCTTGATGTCTTGCCTCAGATAGTCCAAGGCCTGCCCAGGCTACAATCTGTAACATTCTGGTGGGCTGCTGTATTACACGTTCGACGTTTAAAAAGGTACGCGAGGCAGTCAATGGGACCTTCGCCTGCGATCAGCTGAGTAAGTAGCACGATGCGGCAAGCCTTGTCAACAATAGCAGGCCACAGTTGATGTACAATCTATTCGTCGACTCGAATCAGGTACTGTCGTGCCTAGCAGCGCCCAACACGCGGCTCTTCTAAGTATACAGGTCGCAATATCATCGATCCGCTCCTTCCTTACTCCTCGTCGCCGTACAGAGCGCGGCCCTGCTTGGAGTTGAGGAACTCGTTCCTGCGCACGTCAGTCCATGTCACGCTCTTCTTGCCCTATCCCATCGCAGGGCATCACATCATCGACTCACCTCTCGATGGCCCACTCCATAGCGGCGTATCCGGCAATCAGCGGGGGGATGAAGTACAGGACCTGGTTCCGCGAGCGGCGCACGACGTTCCAGAAGCCCTTGTTGATGAAGGTCGCCATGGGGCGCTGCCTGTTGGGGCTGAGCGAGTAGGTGACGACGCCCTTGCCGGGTCGGCCGCCGCCCTCATAGGGGTTGCCCCAGGAGCCAATGTGCCATCTGTGTGCGGTCAGCGTGCTGCCCCATCGATCATTGCGGCTGCGTGTGTTGTGCGCGGTGTGCGTGCGGTGTTTCGCGGGATGCGTGGGAGTGCGTGGAGCGGCGAAGGAGAGTGCGATTGCGGGCGCGTGGCGCGGACGTACGTGGCCTTGACCTTTGCGTTAGGATCGGAACCGCCGCCAGCCATTGTGAGATATGTTGTTGGGGGTGGGAGGTGTGATTGGTGGTTGTGGGATAGCGACGAGAAAGCTGCTGTTGCTCGCGGCGTCGCTTTCGCTGGGGCTTGGCATTTTGATGACTTTCAATCCACCCGCCCTGTGATTGGCTGTACAGGCTGCCACTCTCACAATCAGAGATTCACGTCATTGAGGTATTCACCATGTATGGCGAGAGTCGAGCAGCCGGGGATTCAATCGTTCATGTATTGAAATTGTTATGGAAGTAGTGTTCAAACGCAAAGGTTGCCCTCGTCGAGTCGCGTGCGCTGGTCCTGCAGCGCAGCTAGTGTGCAATCACAGTAAACACGAGTACGAAGAAGAGAAAGATGAGTATCCCAAACGGCATCAACATGCGCCAGCTCTCCGTGTTGCCCCCCTCTAGCATCTCGTTGTTGGCTTCGATGTCTCTCTGGCTTAGCTGTGGGCGCTGCCCGACAGGCCAGAGTTCGCCGTAGCGGTTGCCAGACGCTGACTCGTACAGCTCGCCCTCGGGCGACTTGAATGTGTACACCTGCGTGTCGGCGTCGTAGCCAATGCGCTCGAAGCCGTCAGGGAGGCGAGAACTGTCCTGCAAATGTGATCAGTACACTGCGTGTTGTACAAGACGTGCGCATGGCGGTGCAGCTTACGTCGTCATCGTCTCTGTACACCATTATGAGCGTTGTAAGCTGATAAACGGTGAGTTATGGAGGTGGTCAGTCTGCAATTAAGACAGCAGGTAAGAAACAGGTGTAGTGTGTTTGTTACTGAGCAGCGAGGTGTACGCCGAGAACACGAACGATTGTATGTCAGAATCGACAGTTACGGCGTCCAGCATAACCTGATACTGAAGGGGGCAGTGCCGCAGCGCGTGCGTCGCTGGGGCTGTGAACCCAGCGTGCCCAGCGCAAGGCAAGCCGCACTGCCGAGGTGTAGATCTACCAGTACGAAGTATACGAACGAAGTTACTCTTTTGATGCTTATATTGAAACAAATGTTCTATGATTATATGGCTTGCAAGACTCTACAGGAATGTTTGACTGTTCACTCGGTACTATGTAACGGACGTGCCCGTCCAAAACCATACGGAAGCTACGTGTCGCCACATCATTCATAAGTACACAATTCAAATTCTCAAGCGAGTCGCTCGGTGGTAGAACGCACGGTTGGAAATAATCACGAATATGACGAGCGAGCACGTGACTCGAGTCAAATACCTATCATGAGCATAGACAAGGGCTATCGCTCTGGAGAGAAAAGACTACATTATCAGGCGAAGTTCAATGGTACCTTCCTTGTACTCCAGTGTCTACGTCTGTGAACAAGATTTCCATGAACGCGCAGCAAAGAAATAAAGGCAGATAGATAGTAAGATGATTGACAGACCGACAGCCCTACGCTACACCCTTAGCTCTGCTGCAGTTCCATGGTACGAACTACCTCAGAGAGATACCGGTCATCTGGGCTGGAAAGTCTAGCGAACACAGCTTCTGAAGCGACGAGTGAAGCTGCAGTCACGATGCTGACCACAATAACACAGCTCTTACCAGAGGAAGTCCAAGTATCGAGTGCACGTCAAGATAAGGTAGCCGCCATGGAGCATTGGTTCCAAAGCCACCCCGCGCAGTTGTGCCGAACTCCGCATATGCAAGTGCCTGGCTCCTCACAAACTACCATATATTGCCATGGAGCAACAGTCAAAGCGCTTGACGTATGTACAACGACAGATCCATTATGCATTACTCGACGCGGTGTGGAGTTTGACCGGTCATGATGCAAGGGCGGTGATATTTGTCTGCGCGGCCCCAGGGTTCACAGGCTTTCAACGCGTGACGATGCCTTGCTGCAAAACCATTGTCGGTGTTGGCAGATCCAGATAGATAAGGATATTGGCATACGTACCAAGCAGGTTCAAGCAGGCTTGGTTACCATCCTGTTTTGCGAAATGAGGTTGTACTTGGCCTGGCCGAGAACGGCAGCCCCTGGTTTCGACGTGGCGCGCTGATGATCAACTTGCAAGAATGCACCGCTGGCGCCTTCGCAAGCACTGTCAACGCAAGCAACTGCACTGCTCGTTTAGAAGCGTGAGCAGCAATCGCATCATCAGAATGATCTACTCCAGCGATCCACTTTCACTTCTCCTGCCTTCCACAGGCACAGCAAACAGCCACCAATCGACGTTCCAGATCAATCCCGCCACTGCACCGCCTCACCTTTACCCGGACCGAGCACGCTACGTCACGGCCTAGTTGCTGATTGGAACCAAGCCGGCGTAAGCTTGCCGAGACGTAGATAAGATCACTGCCGCCTCACTTCGAAGGCTTATCCATCTTAGGTACTCCTTCGTGCTCTTCGCACAACTCAGCTCAAACAACTCATAACAACACACCAACCGATGGGAGAACCCGACGAGCCTTCTTTACCGCGCAGTGTCAAGTCCAGGACTGCTGCCGTATTTGGTCTGGGCCGCAACAAGGACACTTCGCAGCCCGTCCTCCC
Source organism: Epicoccum nigrum (assembly GCA_002116315.1). Taxonomy (NCBI): domain Eukaryota; kingdom Fungi; phylum Ascomycota; class Dothideomycetes; order Pleosporales; family Didymellaceae; genus Epicoccum; species Epicoccum nigrum. Next base: position 1,090,445 of record KZ107840.1, read on the forward strand.
CACCGCTAACAGCCACACCCCCACGCGTAGTGGTTCCAACTCCACCGACCCCAGCACCGAGAAGCGAGACCAAAGTCACAATAATGCAGATGGTCAGCACAATACCCAAGCAGATGGAGCTTCGTCTTCCGCCCTAGAGGCAGCTCCCAAGCAGCCGCTCTTCACTCGCATGAAGGATGGCTCGCTCCGCTTCCTCCGCCACACAAGGAATGCCCTGACGCACAGCTGGATCAATGTCCTGCTTGTATTCGTACCTCTCGGTATCATTGTCAAGGCCATTGGCCTCCAGGCCGAGATCGTCTTCTCCATGAACGCTATCGCCATCATTCCCCTTGCGGGATTGTTGGCATTCGCGACCGAAGTCGTCGCTGAACGCGTTGGAGATACACTCGGAGCGCTCCTCAACGTTTCGTTTGGAAACGCTGTTGAGCTGATTTTGTTCATCATCCTGCTTTCCTCGAACCAAATTGAAGTCGTGCAGGCGTCGCTGCTGGGATCCATACTTGCAAACTTGTTGCTCATCTTGGGTATGGCTTTCCTTCTCGGAGGTCTAAAGTACCAGGAGCAGGTCTACAACAGCACTGTCACCCAGATGAGTGGTGTCATGCTTGCGCTTGCTGTGATGAGTCTGCTACTGCCGACTGCGTTCCACGCTGCGTTCAGTGACAACGCCATCGCTGACCACGAAACGCTTGCCGTCAGCCGTGGTACAAGTGTCATCTTGCTGCTTGTCTACGGCCTGTACTTGGTGTTCCAACTCAAGAGTCATCGCTACCTGTACGCCAGTACTCCTCAGCACATTATCGATGAAGAGTCGCATCCCGGTGTTCTGGCCGCAGCTTTCGACTCGTCCAGTTCGTCATCATCTTCGTCCAGCTCGAGCTCTGACGACAGCGACGGTTCTTCGCGTTCTTCTGGCACGCTTCAGCGCAAGGCGAAGCGTATGGTTCGCAAGCTCCGTCGCAAGTCCAGCGCCAGCTCCAAGGATGCTGTATCTGCCTTCTCCGGCGTTGACGGGGTCCGACCTGGTAGTGCCGGCAGAAATGCCAGCATCGGCAGCTCGATTCCTCGTCATGTCGATGAGCCTATCATGAGTGGTGACGAGGCCGACGACGATGTCAACGCACCTCGTGTTCGTGATTTCGAGGTCGCTTCGCATTCGTCTGTGCCCCATACCAAACGCGAGAAGCGCAAGCACAAAGACAAGAGCAAGAAGAGAGACCGTAACCAGGAAGCTACTCTCGATGAGAAGACTTTGACGCCGGAGCCAGAGCCGAAGCCCAAGGTCGCCTTCGCTGAAGAGGTACAACAGGGCGAAGCCGCTCCTGTGACTGGACGCAAGGCTTATCGACCAGGTCTTCCTTCCCTCCTCTCGAACAACGTCTTTTCGAACCCGCAAAACATGGCACCAGCTGGTGGTCCTGCGCCTAACATTCGCATGGCAGCTCCGAGGGCGCCCCTGCGCCGCACTCGATCTTTACCCGAGCGCATGGACCGCACGCAATCGCAAACCAGTACTAACAACGCCAACGCGCCGGCTCCCCTCCAGCAGGCCGCGATCGTTGATGATGACGACGATGACCACCGCCCCGAGATGTCCATCAAGGCTGCCATTTTCATGCTGCTTATCAGTACTGGCCTCGTTGCCATCTGTGCCGACTTCATGAGTGATGCTATCGAGCCCATGGTCGAATCATCTGGCGTCAGTCAGGCGTTCATTGGTCTTATCATCCTGCCTATTGTCGGTAACGCTGCTGAGCACGTTACTGCGGTCGCCGTCGCCATGAAGAACAAGGTCGATTTGGCTATCGGTATTGCTGTTGGCTCCTCCATCCAGATCGCCATCTTCATCACCCCCGTCATCGTCATCCTGGGCTGGATCATGGGCAAGGAGATGACTCTCTACTTCAACATCTTCGAGACGGTAGCGCTGTTCGTGACAGTGCTGGTCGTCAATTTCTTGGTCCTCGACGGCCGGAGTAACTACCTCGAGGGCAGCTTGCTCATCGCCGCTTACATTATCATCGCGCTTGCGAGTTTCTTCTACCCCGATGGCTGTGACGCTTCCGCCATTGGCGGCAATGAGAACGCCTGCACGGAAAACACTGTCGCGCACACTGCGCGGATGGTTAGGCGTCTGGCCGGCTACTAATCTGGCCGCTGGCCTTCTACGATTACGATCTCCTGTGGCGGTGCCATCCAACTTGCGCACCAACGTTCTGGAGCTTGAGCAGGTGAAGTGCTCGCTCTAGTGGCTTTGATCACTGTTTAATTTGGTCTTTTCAGTATTGTAATGAGTATCGTAGCGAATGATTCGAAGTAGCCTGGACGTCATTGTGCTGTCGATACAATGAATACCATTGTACTCATTCCCATCCTTTGCAGCGTGCGACGTGGTGATGAATCTGATCGTGACCGAGACAAATGGTAAGAGATGGTCGTAGCGCAAGAGCCCGTCAGTCCCCCCAACCCTCCTTTCTTCCCTGTGGTGTGGCGGGACTACTGCATGTCAACCTCGAACCACAAGCCACGTCGACCCACTCTAGCATGGAAACCCGCCCTTCCTAAACACGGCGTTGCCGTCTCGTCTTCGCATGACTTAGCTTACTCACACACACACGTCCTCCCCCCCCCCCCCCAGGGCTGTTTTACTGACTGACGCGACGTCGACCCCATTAGGAGACAATGGGCATCTATCCTCCTCTCCTGCCCGCCGAAGCTACGTTCCGAGGCGGTGGGTTGAGGGTTCTAGGCGCCGACCATGCATACGGGGGCTCTCGCGCTTCCACGGTACTTGGAGAGTGGCACTTGAAGAGCGGAACGGGCGTATCATCGCGCGTGAATGCTAACGCGGACCTTGGACCGCGAAGCCAACTACCGAGAAGAGGCATGCAATGACGCATACACAGCGTCTTTGAAGCACCGCGCAAGCAGTTTGTGTGGAAGAGACACATGGCCTCATGGTTATTTTCCCTCTAGCCCTGCAAATGCACAACACCCTCTTGAGCTCCCTTCACCGTGTCCCCAAATCCAGCACAAGTCCCTACAAGGCAAAGTCGACGCTCGGAAGGGTTTCGCCAAAGCCACGCCCTCGATGGATCCTGCGACGAAGATACCCTCCCCCGCCACGTCGTGTCCTTGTGAGAACCGCGACGAACACGCAGAAGGCTGCACGACCCCGTTTCCCCCACCGAGGAGGACCTCCAAACCCCCCTCTTCCACCGCAGAACACACTAGCCCCTATCCCCGCGACTTCCTCCAGGAAGATCCTCCATGCACGGAGGAATTCGAGTTCCCTGCTCACCAGTACTTCAGTGCGGATGTCTCCCCTCGATTGCGGTCGCCGCCGTTGGAATTGTACGGGCATCGCGAAGCGGAAGGCGACGAGACGTCGTCTTCTCTGGAAGAAACTTCTCCACGGGACATGTACGACGACATCTCCCTCAGCGACGACGCCGATGACGACTTCGTCCTCATCTCCCCCCGAACGGAAAGCGACGCCGACGCGGAATGGGACCGAATGCTCCCCCGCCGTACCCCCGTCCCTCTCGACGTGCTGCGCGCCAAGGGCGTCCGGGGCAGCAGAGCGACGAGAGGAGGTCAAAACGCACGGCCCCAGGACGAGTACGCACTCGTGACGAGAAGGGGGTCCAGCATCTCTCAGCCGGGGCGGGATGGGATCGGGCAGAGGAGTGGGGACAAGAACGGGTATTGGATGTGGCGGGAAGGGGGAGGGTGGAGAGAGGCGTTGGAGGAGAGGGGGAGGCGGTGGAGGGTTCAGCGGGTTTAGGTTGGAGGGCGGCGGAAGGGGAAGGAGGGCGAGCTGGGAGGGAGGCCGGGGGTGTGGGTGCTGAGCGGCGAGATGGATACACACCTGAACGTGCATACTGGCACGTGTGTGTGCACCGCAAACACCGCTCTCACGAGATCCACCAGCACCAGAGCTGGGAGAGTGCAACGCTCACTCAAATAAGATGAATTCGTCCATTGCGGGGAGAAAAAGAAACAAAAAAAACGCTCAGATACGCGTATCCAACACACATCCCAACAAGCCGCTTGCCCGAAACCTGCAGGAGAAGTAGCAGAAAGGGGGTATCATTACGAATGCAAATTGCCGAATGCCCAATCGGCGCTTGCTCGCTCCATCATCGACGCTTTCCCACAGACAGATGGATAATGATGGAAAACTCCGGTAAAATCAGGCTGAATCGCCTTAACAGGCGCACGCAGGAGACGAAAAAACGCTCGAAAATGAAGTCATGATGCTATCCGCAGGGTTATGCCAGAACACCGCCATTACAGTCTTATGCAAAGCTCATATGATATCGATATCTCATCGAGGCGACCGGGGTATGGGGGGCGTTGGTCGTGGAGAAGGGGGGTGGGGTGGTGCGTAGATGGACTACGGCTACCGCTGTGGTCGAGACATGCTGGGGCTGCGCACCGAGTTGCTTATGCTGATGCGGCTCTGGAAGGAGGCGATGCTCATCATGTCCGGGTCGCGCTCGGGGGGTTCGTTCGTGTACTGGAAGCCGATGTGCTTGTAGCCGTTGTCCCAGGCTGCGACGCGGGAGAGGAGTCTACAAGTATCTCATTAGAATTTTCCATATGCTTCTCGGGACGGGGGGGGGGGGGCACTCACTGGTCGTCGGGCTCGATGTCCATCTCGGGAATCAGCTCGTAGTCGTTCTCGGCGGGCAGGTAGTAGGCAGAGAGGGAGATGCCGAGGGCAGTCATGACGAGGAGGGTCCAGCTCGCGGTGCACATGGACCAGGAGGAGTCGAGGTGGAAGCCGGAGAAGAAGCGAGGGTCATGGTCGAAGACGTAAGACTGTAGATTGTCAGTAATCACTTGACTTTTCCATATCAACAGAACAGGCGACAGATGCCACTTCAAACATACCACAATGGACATGCCAGCGCCCTGGATGATGGCGCTGAAGGCCAACACACCAACGACGATGCCCCAGCCCTGCACCCGCCGCTGCACACCGCCGGCGATAATGACGACAAAGCTCACCAGCGTGCACAGCTCGACGACGACGCCGAAGCTCATCAAAAAGCCCACGGTGCGCCACATGTTGCAGAACGAGGCATCCTTGTCGCAGTCGGTGGTGCGTGGGAAGGGAACGCAGTGGCCCGTCTTGGCTGAGCAGCGCGAGTGCAGGCCGTAGGAGTATTCTCGCTCGCCATTCTACAGTACAGCATCAGTAACAGAACGGATTAAAAAAATGGAAGAGGCTGCGCTTACCGGGCGGTACGAGATCCAGCGCGGCGAGGCGATGCTGGCTACGGTCATGGCGGTGCAGACGAGGGTGAAGACCAGGCCGACGGCATAGACCTCCCTACGCGTCATGGCTGTAACGAAATGTTGTGTTTGTATTTGTCCTGGAACAGAAAGAAGGAGAGAAGAGAGGCGTCTCGCAGCGGGGTCAGAGGTACAACAGGCGATGGGATGCGCGGTTTATCGTGCTGCTATCAGTCTAAGAGTCGCTGCCTGCTTTCTTCGGTATGGCGGAGGATCGCCGGTGCAGAAGTCACGCAAGTGCAAACAAATGCCAACAGGGCGGGGCGCAACGCAACCGTGTAAATATCAGTTCAAGTGAAGGGCCTGCCGGGCGAAGCGTGCAGGTCACAGAGCGGAGACGGAGGCGGAGACGCGCAGCTGCATGCTGGGAGGGGATGGGATGGATGCGTGGGAAGGGAAAAAGCTTGAGTATTGGTACGGCAAGACCAGGTTGGGTTTTGCGCTACCTAGTCATGGCGATGGTCCCATGGAGACCAGAGAGAATCATGACGGCATGGGGGTCAGGGCGCTAGCGATCCCGCGGGCGTCTCACCGCTCGGACGTTTTTGCGCGTGCTGCGATGCTGATACTGGTACTGATACTGATACTGATACTGTAGCGCCGAGTGGAGGCATTTGGAAGAGGTACATAAATCACGCTCTGCGCACGCAACACCAGCGTGACCACTTTCCAGGAGCTCCTTCGGTCAATTGCAATGGCTCGCAGACCAGCATCGCCATCGCCCCTGTCATGGTTGTCATGACTTCCCGAGGTTTGTTGACGCTGTTGCCATTTGTGGCGCACACCAACCGTGCGCACTTCTCCGATCTTACGATCGCAAGGCCTTGAAAGTTGAAATTATGTGCGGCAGCCTGGCAGCACCCCAGCAGCAATCACCCACCCATTCCAAGGTCCTACACATATCTCACCCTTTCTTTTTCCTCGAGTCTCGTGCGCCGCAGAAAATCCTTCAACCACTCCACAGAACCCACATGAACAACTCAGACTCGTTACGCTGTGCGCTGTGCGCTGCGTAACATAGCTGCCTCTGCATCTGTCCGCGGTCAGGTACCAGAGTCCAGTCTGGGAAGTGCCGCGACACTTTTCGAGCGTTGGAGGTCATCCTCCCCTAGCGATCATCCCTCGAAGCAGGAAGCATGTTGGTAAAAAGAGGTCACCAGACCGGCGCCGGCGATAAGCACACCACTGGCCTGCCAGATACGCGAAGTGGGCACGTCTGCGCGCGAACACGTGGGGTCGCAAATGCAAATGCCATGCTAAAGACGACCGCATTCCTTGCAGCGCGCCGGTGAATTGTGATGTGGATCCTGCAAACCCACCATGACTCTTGCCTTGCGAGCATGCATCCATACCTCAGCCTGCACCGCATCAATGCTGCATGCCTGTGGCTTTCTGTCTATCTGCCAGATAACCGCGCTGATGGTGTTGCACGTGCCGTGCTTACAGCGCGTCCTGCCTGTTACTGCCAGTATTGACAACCTGCCCACCTTGGCAGGTGCCATGGACGTTTTGTCCCAGGTGGATATTCCCACTCACAAACACCGCGATAACAGCACCTTCACCGCCACTAGATACAGTAAACGGCAGCGACACAGCCGAGCAAGGCGCTCGCAGGATGCGGGGAACGCCTACGCGCAACAGCCTCCTCCACGGCCTGATTTTGCCTGATTGGCTCGTGTCGCAGCGCACTGATAAGGGGCCAAGGTTGATTGGACACCAGCACTACACAGCTCTACGACTGCATCTGTTGAGGCGGGGTGCGTAAGGTAAGACACCCTTACGCTGGAGGCCTGCGGGCGCATGTGGCTGCAAAGTCTGCAAAGTCTGCAATTTTTCAACGCGAGTTGGTGTTCTGGAGCAACTTCACCGATGGGGGTATACGAGGGACATGCTCGGTGGCTGTCTCTGCAGCACGCTCGTCTGCCGGCCAGAGTATGAGGTATGAGATGCCATCAGCCCTCCCTCCGTCCAGACAGAGTTCTGCTTCTTGCCAGCAACCGACCATCAGAACCTTTGCAGCCAGCACGCGACACAGCGCTACTTGAGACACAGCAATCTACAAACTTTGCTTGGTATGCGGTTGTTGAGGTCCGGGGTACGGATGACCTGGGGTGTGCATTGGCTCGCGAGCGCGCCTGCATGTGCCCTGCATGCACTCACTTTCCGTCACTGCCACTTCGCAAGCACAACAGCGCCTTAGTCAGACGGACGGCGCTGATCTCTTGAGGCTGATGGCGTGGGAGCAGATTGGAAGCTTGTCGAACACCCACATTTTGCGACCGTGACAGAAGCGGAGGTTGGGAGGGCCATCGTTCTGCCTGGTGACGTTGACGTACACCCACCCACACAGCTCAGGAACCCGCTTTCTTCGAGAAGAGTGTAAACTACTCCACACCACTTCTCAACATATGCATTAACCCCCATCCCCACCCTAAGAACCGACCTTTGACTCCAAGGTCACGACGTAGCATTCCCGCCTCAAAATTACAAAGTTGTTCGTGAAGGCGCTGCCCAGGTGATTCTCTACATGCCCTAGCTCGCAGCTTAGACGTCACGTGCACCTTATTTACTCATACCTATCCATACCTACCTCTCTAAGCCGAGTGGGTGCACGATGTATATACCTCACATCATACATTATCATACATTACACATCATCCATCATCCATCAAGAGGCGGCTCAGCCGAACACCAAGCATCCCCAATGGAATGCCACACCAACCCACCGCCACCCCTCCCCTTGCGAACAAACTCCTCTCGCCTCCTCTCGCTCGACGCCACGCCGCCGTGCCCCTCCCTTACCCCCTGCCATCTCTGCCCAGAACCTGCATCTGCATGATGGAGCGCGGCCACGTGACATGCCTGGTATCAACACCACCAACGACCGTATCGAGAAGGGGGGGGGGGGGGGGGGGCCTCTCGGTACCCAATTACCGTTGGATCCAAAAGCGTGCCGGTTTGTTCCTTTACATCAATACTCCTGTGGTAAAAAAAAACTGATGCGCCCAGTGGGGCAACTTTGGTACGAGGTAAAAAACACCCCGCTCGCAACGCCAAAACAGAGTGTAACACTTTAACGAGGACTCTATCGATATTGCTCCGGTACC
>KZ107840.1:1098868-1121387 GCA_002116315.1 Epicoccum nigrum
GCGGCCTGGCGAGCGACTGTACTCACCCAGTGTGTGCTGCTTCGCACGTCAGCCCAGACCGTGCCGTCCGCTCGTCGCCCCGCCGGTCCGCGTGTGCCTGGCGTGCCGCGCCGAGGCGTGGCAGAGCGCTGCGAGGTGTAGGTTCGTGCGTCGCCTGCCCGGGTGCTGGGTTGGGGGGGGGGGGGGGGGGGGGGACGCGTCTTGACTTAATAACAGGTGCGTTGAACAAAGCTGTACCGTGTCGGCGTCTGGCGAGGGATACTGGTAGGGGCTTCCGTGATGGGACGCTGGCAGAGTGCGGGTTCGGGACTCTCGAAGGGGCCAACCCTCGGCGTTGGAGTTGCTGGGCCGGTGGAGAGACGGGATGGGGGTTTGTGTTTCTGAGGGAGATGCGCAGGCTCGGACGGAGCCGTGGGTAGGGGCTCGCTGGCTGCGCTGGTCCGAGAGAGAGTGGGGGACGATGGGGTCGGTCGCGGTCGCGTACGAGTCACGGGAATTCAAGTGGGAAAGTTGCAGTTGCCGTGGCAGTGGGAATCTTGTCGTTTCTTGTGCAGTGTTGCTATGTCATTAAGAGTCGTGTGGTATCATATCTAAACCTCCCCCCAAACCCCAAACCCCAAACACGCTATGTGAAGAGAAGGATATATCACACCTGCCTCTCCCCCTTCTCAGCCGAAGACGCAGCATCATCAACGACCACAACGATAGCCGGCGCAGCAGCAATCGTCCTATCCTTGGCGCCCTCCTCCTCCACATCCCTCGCCTTCTCCCTCCTAAACAGCCCACCCACAGCACGACACCCCCTCGCCACCCCCCCGTAGACAACAAGAACAGGATAGCTAGCCCCCCGCGCGACGACCGCAAACCACGCATCGGGGAAATACCGGATCGCGACCGCCCAGGGGATGCAGACGAAGCCCGTGACGATGGAAATGGCCCACTGCGTGGCGTCGAGGCCTCCGGGGGCGATGGAGAAGGCGCGGCCGCCGACGAAGATGATCATGACCTGCAGGGCGACGATCAACAGCACGATGAAGGAGAAGAAGTGGTTGCGGTGGATGCCCTCGAAGATGTTCAGCCGGTTGTCGAGGCGGCGGTTGTTGAAGATGTTGAAGATCTGCATCCACACGAAGCTGTTGAAGATGACCGTGTCGAGCTCGAGCTTCTTCGCTGGGTCGGAGAGGTCGTACCCGAGGAGGTCGCCGCCCGCGAAGTAGAGCGCGAAGATGACGGTGAGCTTGTAGATGTTCTGGCCCGTGATCTGCTTCCACATGGTCGTGGTGATGAGCGGCTTGTCACGGCCCTGGGGCGGGCGGTTCAGGATGCGTTCCGTCGGGGGATCGGTGGCGAGGGCCAGCGCGGCGAACGTGTCCATGATGAGGTTGACCCACAGCAGCTGCACCGCTTTGAGCGCGGGCTTCATGTCTTCCGAGTAGACGGCCGTCACGAAGGCGAGCACCACGGCGGTGATGTTGACGGTGATCTGGAATTGCAGGAATTTCTGAACCGCGTCGTTCACCGCGCGACCCCACATGAGGGCGGTGATGATGGAGGCGAAGTTGTCGTCCATCAGGATGATGGCCGAGGCTTCTTTGGCGACTTCGGTGCCCGAGATGCCCATTGAGAAGCCGATGTTCGCGGCTTTGAGGGCAGGGGCGTCGTTCGTACCATCACCAGTGACGGCGACGATCTCGTTGAGCGCCTTGAGGCGCATGACGAGAACACGTTTGTCCTCTGGTGATGAGCGAGCGAGGACCTGCAGGCGGGGGATCACCTCATCCATCGCAGTCTCTGAGAGGCGGCGGAACTCGGGGCCCTCCATGACGAGGCCGTCGGTGTAGATGTTGCACTCGGTCGCGATGGCGCGCGCCGTCTGCATGTTGTCACCCGTCACCATTCGGACGGTGACGCCGGCGCGTTGGGCTTTGCGCACTGCTTCTGGCACCCCGGGGCGGACGGGGTCTTGGATGCCGACGACGCCGAAGAAGTTGAGGTTGTGGAGGACTGACGCGAAGTCGACACTGCCCGTCTCGGTGAAGGTGGCATCCGCTGGAGGCCATTGTGTGTAGTCCTGGTAAACAAGGCCGATCGTGCGGAGAGACCTGTTGGCGAACTCTCCAATGGTGGCGAGGATTGCCTGGCGGCCCTCCTCGGAAAGAATCTCAGTCTCGAGTGTCTCGAAGTTGGCCTGCTCAGAGCACATGCCGAGAAGGATCTCGGAAGCACCCTTGACGACGAGGCGATAACCACCAGTCTTGAGCCTGATGACTGCGGCCATGCATTTCTTACCTGAATCGAATGGCATCATGTGCACGACGTCTTCGAAGTCGCGAGTCTCAGACAGTGATAGGAGGCCAAGATGATCCTTCGCAAGCTGTAGCAGAGCGGTCTCGGTCTTGGACCCGACAAAAACCTGTCGGCCCTCTTCCTCGCCCTCGAACGCAGTGGAGTTGATAGCGATGGACTGGACGAGAAGCTCCTTGGCAGCCGGAGCGACGTTCGAGGCCCAAGACGCAACCGTCGTGCCGGTCTCGGTGTCAGACTGGGCAAAGCCACTGGACCCAAAGTGACCAGCGACGACCGTCATCTTGTTGGTGGTGAGCGTTCCCGTCTTGTCGGAGCAGATCGCAGTGGCGTTTCCCATGGTCTCGCAGGCGCGCAGGACGCGGACGAGGTTATTCTCCTTCAGCATTCTCGTGGTGGCAAAGGCGAGGGCAAGCGTCACAGCGAGTGGCAGACCCTCCGGAACAGCGACGACAATGATAGTCACGGCGACGATCAGGATATCCATGAAAGCGGAACCTTTCTCGGCGGGAGTGCGGATGTCTCCAGGCAAACCAGCGACAAAGCGGAACAGCAGGATGAAGAAGAGGATACCGGCTGCTGCGCTACCGATGTACGAGATGGCGACAGCCAGTTTACCAAGCTTCTCCTGGAGAGGTGTGGCTTCCATCTCAGTGCGAACGGACATCATGATCTTGCCGAAGGAGCTGTGGACACCAACAGACGTGGCCATGTAGGTACCAACGCCCTCGTTGACTTTGGCGCCCGAGATGATAAAGGGATCAAGGCCCTTCTGCGACTGCCCATTCTCAAGCGCCTTCATGACCATAGCGCTGGGCATCTTGCGCAGAGCATCCGACTCTCCAGTGGCCGAAGATTCATCGCACTTGACGTCGTGGCCATCAATGAAGATGCCATCGACGGGCACAACATCTCCAGGTTCCATGTGGATGATGTCGCCGACCAGCACATCATAGACGCTGATCATAACCGCCTTCCCGGATCGCGTGACCTTGACCTCGCGCTCTTCCTTCTTAGCGTTGAGCCGAACAAAAGCCTGCTCTTTCTGCCAGTCGTTGACGGCAGTAACCAAAACAACAATCACAATTGCAATCACAATCGCAAGCCCCTCTACCCAGTCCACAGGCGTCGGCGAGCCAGGCGGGTGCTCGGCTCCAAACGTTTCATAGAGGCCCAGAGCCAGAGAGATGGCAGCGGCGACGGTGAGGACAATCAAGACAGTGTCGTTGTACGCGTTCCAGACTAGTCTCCATAGCGGCGTGGCTTTCTTGGGAGGGAGGGTGTTGCGTCCGTAGACTCGTATCCGATCCTCGAAGGGCTCAGTGCCATTTTGCTGGCGTTCGGTCTTCTTTTCTGTGTCTAGGGAGTGTACAGCTTGGTCGAAGGTGATTTGGCGAGGTGCTGCTGCTTCGTCCACGCTCAGTCCGGCATGTGTATCGGACTGTAATCCGCGAGCGATACCTTCCAGTCCACCTAAAGCCTGAAAAGCTTTTAACGATTTAGGGTTGAATAGTTTGTTTAGTTGCCCTGGCGAGAAGGCGAAGGGGTTATTGTCCACCTGGAAGTCCGCCTCTGTCCCTGGGTCTGGCAGCAATGCCGTCTCTGGGTCGTTTACTGCCGTCGATGCATTGCTAGGCGAGACATCTGATAACGGCGATACCGGTGTTCTGAAGGGATCTGATGTTGTGGATGTAATGGTGTCGGCATTGCTGATTGTTCGTTGCCGATGTTGAGTGTTCACCTGCAGGGTGGGCGGAGCTAATCTTCCGCTCTCCATTGTGTATAAGTATTATGTATAAGTAGTCTAGAAAGGTGAATCTTGAATAATGTGGCAGATTCTGGTGAACAAGGGCTCCGGATAACACGGAGTATGTAGTCGATGGTAGACAGTAAGCGCCAGTGGAGCAGAGTGATTTAGGGGCCATATACAGAGGACCTGAAGGAGGCAGTGCATACAATTTGCCTGCGCTGCCTGCATCCAAGCGCAGCTTGGCTTCTTGTGCGTCATTTGGCGCCCCCTACCGAGAATCATCTAGATAGGGCATTATCTTCATCTCCCTGGCTGGGCAACCTTGCGCCCCACAGGCGCTTCTACTCCGCCGTCTTGGACACCTCCATCCTGGAATCATGAGCGGGATACCGCTGAAAAACGAACGTCCACCCGCCATCTGACCGTCCAGCGGCTCTAATCGACAGCCTTGGCCGTAGGATAAGACCGGTTTGCTGCCCGGATGAGAGGTGCGAAACGCTCGAGACGGAGAACGCCCAGGCGACAAGAGCACCGGCGCCTTGACGAAAGGGGGCAGTGCAAAACCGTATGACAAGCAGGATTACGGAGCTTCAATCACATGATGTGTCGGCGACAACCTTGCGACTCCATCCACCTGAGGGCGTATGGGCATGCTGGAAGGCAGGTGGCAGTATTCTTCAGGTAGAGATGGGATGGTGATGGTGGTGAGACGGTCGTAGAGCTAGACAAGGCTGCTGCACGTCGTACGCTGGTGTGGTTGGTTGCTCCATTGCTTAGCCACCGCCACGATCGCCTTCGCCACTTGGTATTGACGAATAGTAGGGAAACTCTCCTTGGCTAGGGGAAACGAGGCTGAAGTCTGATCACCAATCAAAGATGTGGCACAGCCCTCCAGCCACACAGTCACACGACTCCTTTCAGCTGAACGTGTATCAACCATCGCCACTACCTCGTCTTCCAAGACCGCTGATACCGGCGAGACCGCATACCGAAAAATTTGCCGAAGTTCACATCGCAAGCTGTTCCAGATCCTCTCCTAGTCGAGGTTTGAGCTGGGCAAATGACAAAGGCAGACTTCAGTGGCCACGCTGAACATTGAGGCGCAGCCTTGATCACATCATTATCAGATGCGGACAACGAGACACCTTCCGGTATCAGATCTCTCCGCAGTCGTCAATCTCACAATCATCGTTCCGGTCAAATTCAACCGCTTCCATACCATCCCAGCTGTGCTATAACACCGCGTCACCGGAAAGAGGCTGTCTCTCTTGGTACAGTCAGGTCCTTTGAAGATGAGCCTTGTGGTCACCGGTGAATAGATTGACTGGATCCCTTACTTGCCATCAGCGGGCTGTGCCGGTAGACTCGACTTAGCGTCGTATCTAGTGAAAGACATCTTCCAGTCTTCAGCTGTGCCAAATCTCATTCCCTATAGTGCTTCGCTCCCGATTAACTAGAAACCCTTATACCTCACCTTCACACGTACAGCACCTTACCAGCTCAACTGGACACTTTTCCCCTTTGAGGGTTTCAACTAGGGAGAAGTAATAACAAAAGGTGACTGTTAGACAGTGTAGCCATATTAGAGACAGTCATAGCTAAGTCCAGTCTATTCCAGCCCTGATTGCCTTCGGCCGATAAGTATCGCCTCCGGCCCTGATCACACACACACACACACACACACACACACACACACACACACACACACATACACATACACCCATACACCCTTGTCGTCACTATTCTTTCGTCACTATCCTTTCTCAGCCTGTATCGCCTCCAGCCTCGAAGTACGTGTGACCTTGGAAGATAAATTTCTTTCAAACCCACCCTGCTATCGAAGAGAGAGCTCTACATATGCTACCCAAACGCCACGCCATCATAAGCAACCCCATACTCGGTTGCATCGGTTGGTCCCAAAACGCCAGATTCCCTCAAAAACAAGACCGAAATAAGCCGCAAAGTGCTTCGACAACAACCTCTAACGCCTCCAGCAGTGCCAATATATAATGCGTCCTCTCTGTACAGCCTCACCCAATGATTAACTCGGCCCAGCCCTTGGTGCCGGCCTAGGGCTAGGATTGTACGTCCACGCGCCTTCTCTGACCAACCTCTCCCTCGCCTCCCTCTCTTTCCTCTTCTCCTCGTCCGTGACCTGGTCATGAACCCAGTAAGCGCTCGACGTCCTCTCGCGGAACCTCTTATGCCTTTCTTTATTAGGAAACACCTGCTCCATGTTCAGCGGCGCGATGGGGCCGAAGATGGCCTCGGGGTCCATGAGTTGCTGCGTCGAGAGCATCTCGCGTAGGTTGGGGGTGTTGACCCACGAGGGCTGCTCGAAGTCGTTGTCCGAGTCTTCGTCCTCGCTGTCCGTCATGATCTCGGGCAGCTTGATGTCGTCGCCGTTGGGGTACTGCGCGGATGGCTGGTTTAGTCGCTGCGCACTCGACGCCCGCGCAGAGTCAAGACCAGGGATCTTGCCCTTCGCGTACTGTGAAGGATGTCCGGGTGTGATCGGGTTCTGCTTCAGCTGAGATGGTCGTTTTGGTGGGCGCTGGATGGTCTCCGTATCATTGTCCATAGCTCTCTTGGGAGGCTTGGCCGTGTTGACCGGAGGCACGCGGATTGAGTTTGCATCCTGTACGGTCCGCAGAGTCGTGGGAGCTCGAGCAGCCGCGAGATCTGCACGGGCTTGTGGTATCGGGGCCTTTGACTTTTCAAAGCCTGGAGTAGCTTGTGGCAGTGGCCGCGGTGCTTTAGGTGCACTCGGAGCTTTTAATGTATTGGGGGCCGACTTCGCTGATGGCAGAGTCTTATTCCCCATCGCTGTGCCGGGCCTCGAAAGTGTAGCCGCAGTGGGTTTGGTTGATGTAGACTTGCCCAGAGTCGAGGGTCCGGTTGGTTTGGTGGCCGCAGGTGCGGGCCGGGCAGCTACAGGTGGCGCTCGTGTGTATTGGTTCTTGATGAAGATCTTTTGGGGTTCCTGCGGCTTGAGGAGCGCGTCTTTGCTGGTTGGCTTGACAAGTTTCTTGGGCGGCCTAACCTTCGTCGTGGGAAAGGTAGGAAGCATGCTTTTGGGTGGAGGGGGCGGAGGCATCTCATCGGCTGAGTCAGTACCTTGATCCTTTGGCACCGAGTTCATTCGCAAGGATTCGGGTCGAGGGACTGCAGTGTTGGTAAACGGAGCCTGCCTGAGGCTGCTCTGAGACGGCATTTGGGAAGGTGTTTTCAAGCTTGTTGTCGACGCGGTCTTCTTGTGGAATGCAGCAGCCTTTGTTTGCTCCTTTTCGCGCATGTCCCTCAACCTGTCTTCACTCTTCTGCTTATGAAGCATCTCCTTCTCCCGCGCCTCGCGTTCCTTAGCCTTCTCCCGCTCTGTCGAGCTGCGAGTCTTGCGTTCTTTGACTGGGCTGCCCAACACATCGGCTGGTTTCTCTGACCTCAACGACTTCGTGGACATGACGGACCTAATAGAGTCCTTCGACGGCGAACGCATGTGAGAGAACAGGGAGATAGGTCTTTCGAGCTTCTTGGGACTTTCAAGTTTCCTAGGGCTTTCCAGCCTTCTGGGGCTGCTGTTGAAATCGTCAGAGGATGGGGCAGATTGCAACTCGGGCCTCTTAGGGCTGGAAGATAGATCGTCGAGCCTGGTCTGCGCACTGGTGCCAATGAGCTTGTCCTTTGCGGCGCGAAACGCTGAAAACAATTTAGCTTTTGATGCGCTGATAGGGGCATCCGCGTGTTTCTTACCAGCTGGTGAGCCAACCGGAGTGGTCGAACCCACAGCTGCAGAGAGGTCGGGGCTGAATGCTGAAGCCAGCTTAAGAGGCGAAGGCTTCAGCTTGTGTGGTGAGGAATGCGAAGCGACGGTGAAACTCTTGGGCATCACGGGCCTAACAGTGCTGGGAGCGGGGGCAGCGCTCTTGCTGGGAGCCGCAATCCACGAATCATCATCTTCTTCTTCCGGCTGCTCTTGTTCATGCTCGGAAGGAAGCATAGGATATGTTGGTTGCGATTGCGATGTTTGTGCAGCTGATGCGATCTCTTTTGGCTGCGAGTTGGGCTGCGACGCCGCGGGAGGGTAGACAGATGGCCGCGACGACTGTGAAAGGATGTTTTGGCTGATCCTTTTCGGTGGTGCGTGCTGTTCAAGCATCTGGAAACGCTCGAACAAGCGCTGTGTGGTAGTCTTGCCGTGCGTCTTTGTCGTTTCCGATTCCTCACGTTGCAAGGTAGGTCGATCCTCGTCAATATCCATGTTGTCATCGATCTGTGAGTCCACTGCTTGCACGATTTGCGAGGCTCCGAGGCTCTTGCCTCCGGTCTGCCTCATCTGGCTGGTTCGACCCATGCTCTTTTTTGGAAGGATTGGCTCTCGTGCAGGCAAGCAAGCAAATGTGAGACTGCTCTTGCGGACCAACGGCTTCACAGGGCTCGACTTCACAGGACTCGAGTGCTCCGACGGCCCGGGCTCATCATCAACTTCCACATCGTTGTCGTCAACAAAAACCGGTGGAGGGTCGACTGGTGTTCGAGCGAATTCGTCGTCCGTAGGGTCGAGGAGCACCTTTGGCTCAGGCGCATGTGCGCGTCGGTTTGCGGTATCAAGAGCTTCGTGTGTCTCGGCACCGATCCTGTAAGGGTCGGATACAGGACGAGGGGGCTTTGGAAAATGCGAGACTTCCTGCATGTCATCCTCGTCGTCGTCCTGCTCATGATCTCCCGCATCATCGATATCGTGATGCACAACTGTTTCGCGGCTCTCTGGTCGTTGAAGATCCTCCTCGAGGTCTTCGTCGAGGAGCGCGTCATTCAAATCTGCCTGCTGGCGCAAGTTCTCCTCAGATAAGTTGTTGCTACCAAACGCAAACGCATCAATCGCGGAGACGAAAGAATCTTCCACTGCGTCCTTCCCCTCAATTTCTTCATCATCCAGATCTTGCAAGGAGTGTCCGAAGGACTGTGTAGCTTGGGTTGTTTGTGTGCGTGGCGGCGAGAAGACATGATCAGCCTGTGAGCTAAAAGCTGTGTCTTGTGTATTGAATGATGCCCAATGCGCAGGGGCAGGAGGTGGCGGCGAGGATTCTTCCGAGTACTCATGATCGAAGCTGTCGACAGGAGCTTCTCTCTCGTCGCTGATCGCCTTCGAAAACAGCTGTCGTGCGAGCGAGGTCGGTGCTTTTGGCGACTGGAAAGGGGCCTGGTTTTCGGCGTCTTGGGCAATGTGGAATGGCGATTTTACTGCGCTACGCTGGGCGATCTCCTTCAAGCTTTGTTCAGCCGATGTTGCACGTTGTTGAATATCCTCGGCGAAGAGGTTGGCCAGAGGCTGTGCTTCATCAGTATCATGGGGCAAATACAGGCGTCCGTCGTTGCGCACCTGTCGAGGCTCAACAATGGTCCTCTTCCGAGTTGTGTGTGGCGTCTTGCCGCGTAGTTTCCCAGGTGTCTTGAAGACATCCAGGTTGTGTCTGGGGCCCATGTCAGTGACGAGCGCGCGTGCTTGCATGCTGCGCGACATACTGCCCGTCTTTGGCGAAGATATCGGTCATGTGTTCGTTAAGCCATTCCAACTCATTGCGCACCGAGAAACCAAAGTCCTCCAATTCTTGTGCCACGAGATCGTTCGACTGGTGTCGCTCCTCCAGAATCCATTGCGCTGACCCAATGGCGGGTACCTTGCTACGGGCGGCCGTCATTTCGAATCGATGTGCTGTGGTGTGCGGTGGGACGAGGCACGCGTCGCGGAGGGACGGAGAGGGGCGAGAGTAACAGCAGCGGGCTGAGACTAGCTGGTCATGTCGATAAGGTGCTGTGTCAGTGAAGAATGATGCGCCAAAAGCGATGCGCCAAAAGTGTCGGCCGGGGATCGTAGTTGTGCGAGAGACTAGTGCCAGAGCGTTGATGTTGTTGTTGTTTACGTGCACACGCCACCTTCTAGCCTCAAGCCAAGGAAACGGCAAGCCACACCACACCCACACTTACCAGCCTCAATCCATCGAGTCTCTGTATCAGTGCAAGACGTCACTCAGAAACATCCCAAAGGCGACTGGACGGAGCGTGCATTCTTCATCTCTCATACGACCTGCAAACAGCACACCTCATTTCCATCAAGAAAGCGTACTAGAGAGAGTGGTTGAATGAAAATGTGCTCAGATCAATACTACGTGGAACATGAAGCATGAAGGACGAGCAAAGAAGCAGGATGGTCACTGAAACACGATGGTTGGGTTTGCGTTCCGTGTTGGTCAAAGCAATCATGAGATTCGTAAGTCATAGTATTACATATTCGCTGAGGTTGCAAAACGCCATAGCCATTCCGTGTTTCCGGGTATTCCCAACCCAAATCAGCATCAACATACACGTCTTGCGTGATGTGATGCAAGTTATGACCGTCATCAATATAGTACACAAACCAGGCGTGACCGTGGCACGGCTGCTCTTTCCCCTCCATTACTGCGTACGTCGGGCCGCCCGAAGTCAAATGTTGCTGCACTCTGTCCGCGTGTTCCACGAAGAGTCTGAGTAGACATTGCACGTGTCGGGCTCCTAGACCTGGCTCATAGAAGGTCCGCCACGGCGGATGCCACCGCGAGCAGCGCCACCCTTACCGGCCATGGCAGAGAAGATGAGGGTTGCGACGAATGCAGCCCAGCCGAACCACAGGAAGGCAGTCGCGGTTTGGGCCTGGCGACAGTTCTGCTCGAGGCCGGGCGAGCTGTTGGTGACGCCGTTGTGGAGAGTGTAGTTCTGTATATCGATTAGCTGGTGTGCACCGAAGCTTCCGAGGAGGTTACGAACCCTGTTCGAGCAGCTATGAGCTCCGAGGTAGGCTGGCAGCGCGACAGCAGCGCAGAAGCCGAACAGAACGCTCAGGCCGTCCATAACCATATCGACAATGGGGATGGCGAACTTGTCAATAAATGCCGTGGGAAGGAAGTACAACAGCGTAAACAACCACCATACACCAACGAACAATGTGTAGTTGATGATCGAGTGGGTGCCGTTAGTGGCGCGCGCAATGTTGTTGCCAGCCATGGCTGTGACAATTACAGCACAAATGAGCTATACAGACATTAGTATGAGCGCATCTGGAAGACACGCAACTGTGCCTACCTGGAAGGCACGGAGGCCCATGCCGAGTACTCGCGACACCATTTTGATCTATGTGATGTGATGTGATGTAGTTGAGGATGTGAAGGTGAATTGCCCGCTGGACAAAGACTCGACAGTCGTTGAGGTAAGTAGGTGGATATGGAGTTACGGGTCTTGTGTAGAAGAAGAAGGCTGATCTGATCTTCCGGGGGAGCTGCAGTGCACAAATAGTCCTTAGCGGGAGCTGCGGTTTCCTTCGTCATCGCAACCATGACTGGCTGGCATACGTCACAATCGAGCCGCTGCTCCCGGCCGGATCGGGGGTCCCCTAGGCGCTTGTGCGATCACCTCACTTTCTAGACTCGCAGAACAGCAAAGGGGATCCAATGATGCTCACGAAACATGCAGTACCTGCCGTGCATACGTTTGACAAGTACCTCAGGACAGTTGTACAACTCCAAACGCCCGTTCTGCATCGCATGGTGGCTGCAGCTCAGCGCGTGGCTGGGCCTGACACTCAGCGACTGATGATGCAAGCTCGAGCCGGGATCGACGGGCCTTAGCAGCCCTGCAGCACGCCAACCTCTGTCAACACCACTACCGCACAACCAGCTGGAGCATCTCATCCACCGAACAAGCTACTGCAAGCGCCTACGTCAGTCAGCACCTCTGACCATTCTATGACACCCCCTAAAGATGCAGAACGTCAGCAGCGCAAGGCAAGCAACAAAGGTCTGGACTCTCCCACTCCACAGACATTGTAATCATCATCATCATCATCATCAAAACGACGTTTCCGGAAGCAGATGATCGCCGCCACAGCCGCGGAAAGGAATCCTCGAGGGTCTGTGGGCTCGGGGCACGGTTCTGCCTGAGGCGGAAGAGCTACCGGCGCCCATGACGATTCAGATCGTGAACTTGGTCAGGGTCTGCACAAGCGGCGCTCGCTAAGCACGCGGCAACTACAGGTTATTTACAGCTGCTTCCATGAGCCTGCATGCAAAATGTGCCTCTTTCGAAATCGTGAACTTGGTCAGGGTCTGCAATACTGCAAACCCAGTTGATTCATTCTAGGATAATAACGCAACTACAATAACAGAATTCGCCTTTAGAGCCTGTAATCCCCCTCCTACCATCTTCCCGCCATATCAATACTCTTATGTATTAGCATATACTACCTCTATCACCTTCAGCCTTGGTCGCCTTCGGCTGCGGCGTCGCCTGTCGCTTGTGGGCTCGGTCGGTATCTGGATTGTGCAGTATGAGTTTACCAAGAAGCTACCTCGAAGATGAGTGTGAGTGTTCTATCGATGTGGTGACTGAGGTTCCATTCACAGATCTCAAGATTAGGGAATCAGAACAAACCGCTTCCGTTCCAAGATGTGGAGACATCGACTGGGTCCAAAGTGAATGTTTTGGCGATTACTGAGATCAATTCCTTCATTTTTCCATCAAATCAATCCATGTGGTATGTGAAGCATTGTCGCTACGCCTCGCTTGCCACACTCGTTCGATCTGCGACTTCGCCATGCCAAAATATGATATCCCACTGCACGCCTTTGAATTTCCAAACCATATCGCGAATGAGGTCCGAACCGCCGCATCTTCGGCTTCGCAAGCTGCATTGAATTCCGGCCACAGCAGCCTGGCAGACCCAGCCGACGTGTCAAAGTCCGTTGATTCCAAACGCACAAGACAGTCACGAACGCCGACTACGTGCGCCTGGAGCATATCTGCGTCGACGTTGTATATCCGTCGGTAGAAGAAGATCATCAGCGCGTGGCACATCGCCTGGAGTAAGTCATCGAGTACTGGCTCGAATTCAGGGTGAAGACTAGTCGAGGAAGCGACTGGACCTCGAGTTGCCCGATACAGTTGCTTAATATACCGTTCAACTGTCTTTGCACGGTTGAGAAAGTCTTTCAAAGGCAGGGCAGCAGCAGTGTCTGCGTGCCGCGCCTCGTCCTTCCACTGCCCCAGTCTAATGATCAGGGACAAGGCGAAGACGTACTTCTCAGGTACGCCAAAGATCTCTGGATAGAGGGTGTTGGGCCAGAAACCCGGGATTTGCAGATGCAGATCATTCTCCCCTTCCTCGCGACACTTGACGCGCAACATCGGACCTTCCAGATTCTCCAAGTCCCCGAGACAGAAAGACAAGCTGTCCTGGCTGAGAGCACGGGCGCCGCTTGATTCGATGGCGTTACGCGCGTGGCTACGATGCGGAGAGTTGGTGTCAGCAATGTAGATTCTCTCATGGAGCATCCTTTCAAACACGTAGCAATGATGGAGTAGGCGGACCTTGCGGCATTTGATTCCTTTGAGACCCTTCATGCGGATGAATTTTTCTGTTTCGATGAAGTAGCACTCCCCCTGATCGCGGTTGCCGACTGCAATCGCCACCTGGACCATGCTGAGCAGCGCAATCAAGATGTTCTTGTATTTGCCAGTCTTCGGGAATCGTTGGCGGCATCAGACGCACATGCTCACGGACGATGGCGAGGTACGTGCTGCCTTGATCGCGCCACATGTGGAGCTGCGCTATGCCGCTTACCTAGGCTGAAGGCGCTGATGGACAACGTAGCGTAGAAGGCGCACAGGCTGGCACGATCCAACGTCTCTCCAAGTGTAAGCGCTGCTAGACAGCTTTTGGTATGTGGGACGAACAACACATGCCAGGGCGACTTGCTGTGTCAGAAAGGCGTCAATAAGGCGAGTACTGTGGTTGAGTGATGTCTGATTAGATACACTGCGTCGTCTGGGACAGTGTTGGTGCCAGTGGACAAGCGCATATTTGTTGGGCTTGACTGATCGACATGGTCGTTGAGGTTGGGAATATCGAATAGAAAGTCTGGCCCAATATCAGGCAAGGCACTTTGCTGTCGAAAAACGTGATAATCAAGGTCCAGGTCGCTCTCATCAAGACTTCATGGATGCGACCAGAGCCATCGATCGCACTCTCGACTTGACAGGACGATAGCGCCGATCCCTCTTCAGACAGTTCAAGTAGTGAATGGAATAGCATCTGTGTTCTCGGGGTTGAGGTACCGCTCATGGAAGTGACAGCCAAATCGCTCTCCAGATTCACGGTTTCGGGGTGCTCTGTCAAATTTAGAACATCACCGGTGGCGGTTGCCGGGTCCTGAATTATTTTAAAAGCTCCAAACGGACCTTCAGAAATGGAAACCTTGGTGGAATTCAGGGCGGCGTCACATTCCGCGTCAATTTTGTTCGAATATCGCATGACTGCTCTTGGAGACACAGCCATAGTCAGTACCTCGCTCATGCCCTCCCTTTCTTTTTCGGTAAGCAGTGGCCTCCGAAAGCGAGGCAGATAGGCATCAGAAGCCACTTCAAAGTCGAAGAAGATGCTCTTCTCGTAGCCTCCACATTGCAGACCCGTGCTTTCACACGGCCTGCAAGTGGGACGGCTTTCGTCGCATTTCACGTGACGAGTTCGACACTGGGGTTTGCATCAGCAGTGTGTCCCCAGTCGAAACGGATGCAAGTCACTCACTGTTGAGCAACCGTCAAAGCTGCGGTGGCGATCGGAAACTGCGTTCAGGTCTTGTTCCGGCATACGTCAGTACGGCGAGCACTTCGAGTTGCAGGAAATTCCATCTCAAAGGTTCATCGAAGCGCCTCTGTAGAATTCAAGTTGTGGAGAGCATGTCACTCCGGCACATCATGAAAGAGGAAAGTCATCGCGACTCGGCCGGACTTCGGAGGCACTGGGAGTGACGCAACTCAAAACCTTGGGTCTTCACCTTTCTTTAATCATGAAGTAAGAACATGTCGAGGAGGAAGGGAGATTACTCCAAGACTTGCCAGCTGCCGTCTACTTGCCCAAGGGCCAGGCCCAATCAGGAGAGCAAAGACCTCGCTTACCACTACGTTGTGGGATGAGGATGCTCTTTATACCATAACAAACCCAAATTCTAGGACCATAGAATGCAACGCATATACCCCGTGAAATCAAACCACCAACTTCTACCTCCCCCTCCTCCCCCCCACCATCTTCGGCCACGCCGCCACATTCGCCACCGCCCAAACAACCAATTCATACGCGACCACGCGTCCCCCCGCCCCCATCTTCCACAGCACCGCTGCATAGACCAATCTAAGCGGCACCGTGGCAGCAATCAGCGCCTGATCATTTCGCACCGAGAAGACGAACTGGTACCAGCCCACACCCAGCGCGCCTAAACCTACATAGTATCAGTATCAACATGTGATCTGTCTGCAGGGCAGGTGCGAGATAGAGTAGAAGGGGGACGCACCAATAGCACACACAGCATGGTCGGGAGCGCCCGAGAACATAGGGCCGGCGTGATGCATCCAGCCTTGTGGGTTTGTGATGCTGTACAGCCCTTGAGCTATATTCAGCAGGCCGTGGAGGATGAGGAGGTAGCGGGCGAGGTGGGAGAGGGAGGACATGGTGGTGAGCTGTTGTCTTCGGAGGGAGATTTAGTGGGGAGGAGAGGAGGCGAGGCGTGGCGCGCTACATATAGAGATGGGGGAGCGAGATGTGAGGCTGAAGTGGCGGTGGGGCCACGTGATGTAAGCATCACAGGTGAGGCGGGCAGGTAATGCCACGCCTCAGGCTTGTGGCTGAGGCCTTGGAAGTTAGGGATTGAATCTGATGACGGGATGTGAGTGGTGTTCCTAATAAAGCTCATGGAGATGGAAATCCTTGTAAGTTCTGCGGCGGTCAAATCGTTCGCTACGTCATGCAAGCTTGCAGGCTTGCGCTGTACTATGCTTATTCACACAAGGTCTCCATATGTTGTACATTGATTGAATACATCTACCACAAGCAGTACTGTCGCTGCGCGGTGATCGGCCGGTCGGGCAGAGCGACCCAGAGCTTGCGATTATCGCGCTTTTTCTTGATTTCATCCGAAATACGCACTCTTGTCTTCTCCTCCTTGAGGAGAAAGGTGAAAGCTAGAATCGTCAGCAGGGAAGCAAAAGGCGGGATGTAGGACACGTACTAGATGTCCTGTGTGTCAACATGTTCACTTTTCCCCTCGCCCTGAACTCAGGAGACTTGTATATTTGGCCCTTTCCGGCCCAAGCCTGGTCGATGTAAATCTCTGTGGGATCCTTGACCAGCTTCTTCTTTCCGTCCTTGAGCTCGATGACTTTGTTGAGGCCTTTCGTCTTGGGCACGCCCTCTTCCAGGTCGGCTAGTGTGGAGGCGACCTCGTTCCTCTGCTCGACCCACTTCTTCAGGGCGTGCTTGTCGCCCAGGCCCATTCCGCGACCGGCAATGGCCTCGTCCTGTGCGATGAGCAGGCCCTTGATGATGTCTCTTGCGACCTTCTTGGGCGAGAAGCGCAGCTGCACGAGGGCTTCCGAGACGGTCTTGCCGGCGATCTGCCTCAGCAGCTTCTGGATCTTCTTGACCGAGGTGGGGATGTAGTGTGACTTGTACACGGATTCGCGCTCGGTGCGGGCAATCTTCTGGGCTTTGGTCATGCGGCCGTGCTTGGTGACGGCCCTGATGACCAGCTTGCGCTCCAGGCGCCGGCGGGCAGCGGGGGCAGGGTCCGTGTTGTATGCGAGCAACCGCTTCTCCTCCTCCCTCTTTGCCGCGAGACGTCTCCGCTCGGCCTGCGCTTTCAGGGCCTCCATTTCCTCGGGGGAAGTGTCTGCGGTGTATCCAGGGATCGCCTGGTCGGAGCTCAAGAGCGGCGAAGGGACGCTGTATTTCCCGCCATCACGAAGACGAATTGCGCTTTGCTCAGGCTCGGTGGATTCGATTGCTTCGGCGCCCTTGGCCTCGCGCTCTTGGAGGTACTTCTCGAGCAGTGGATTCGACAGATCGGGCTCGCCCGTGGGCTTCGTAGAGACACTACGCTGGGCCATCGTGGGGATGGAGGCCCATTGGGTGCGTCGAGGGCGAAAGGCGAGGGCTGTTGTCTGTCAGCGGCGGCCATGGGAGGCGACACACGAGATGAGGCGATTGCGTTGCGATTGCGCTGGCAAGACAGCACGCGATTGACGAAGCAGGAGAGACTGACCAAACTGCCCAAGCCGCCGCGAGGGTGTTCTTGTGCTCAAACTCATTGTGATGCTCAACCCCCGGTTGCGGTTACGGCGCGTAGACGGCGATGGACGACGTCTGGCGTAGTCACTGTCTACCAGAAATTCAGCGGAACTTGCCGCCGTCACAGTCGCAGGTCGGACCGTCGGAGCTTGCAGACGTGGACCGGTGGACCCCCGGTGCCCAGGGCCTGCCAGAGCGATGCACGTGACGGGCTCTCCGTACGTCGTATTGCATGCAGATCTTGATCGCAAGAGTGAGGCAACGATCGTCTCGTTTCGTCGCGACAAGGAGCGTCTGGTTCGCGTCTACAGTGCGCCTTTGCTTTGGTATACTTTCCATCTGGTGTTGTTGCTCTCCTTGTCCGCCGCATCGCGTGCCCTTCAGTGCTCGCCCTTCGGCCGCCAGCTCTCCGATCGCCTGCAGCACGCCCACGCTTCTGCTTCGGCTGGCGCGCTCTGCCGTCATTAGTTGATTCGCTCCGCGCCCAAGCTTTGCTCGTTGCACCTTTTCTGCTATACCGCAGGTCTGTTATAGGTATCGTCAATAGTGCTTCATCCAAGCATTCGCAACGCCGGCGCAACCGACTGCGATCAGCTATACGCTCCTTCAACCCTCGCCCTGCCCTGCCCTGCGACCACGAGCCCTTCGTTGCGGCCGTCCGTCTTGTCGCTGTTCCATGCCGCTCGTTACTCGGACCGCGAGACCCCATAGTCCCTGCAGCAGCTGCGCCCGTCATCGATCGCCCATCCGTCCAGGAACCGCCCCGGCGCCTTGTTCGGGTTGCAGCAGATAGTTTAGGGTTGAAAGTGCGATTGTAGAGCATCCAGGCAGAATCGCGCAACACCGGCACCATGGATATCAACTCGCTGTTGTCGCCATCAGACTCGCCCGCCCAAACGCCGCCTCCACCGCCTAGCCATGCGTCGCCATCAGCACCGGCAGCGCGTTCGCCTCATAAGCGCCCTGGTCGCCAGCAGATGCCCTCGAGGACGCCTTCAGGTCTGAGCCAGCAGATCACCTCGTCGCCGCAGATCCACCTCGCGCACCAGAAAGTCCCGTCGCCTAGTTATGGCCATCTTACAAACGGCGCGAGGGCGACCCACAGTACAACGAGCACCCCCCAACCGCTGGGCTCGCCCCACGATGCCGTCATGACACCGCCGTCACATCAGTACCGGCAGGCGTCGACACCGGGCATGGATGCGCTGGCAGACCTTGCGACTATGCAGCACCAACAGCAGATTGTCCGCCAGAGCTCGCTTGGACATCAACGCCCGGTCACGTAAGTTCCAAGTTGTTACCTTCTCCAGGAAGCGCTTTTGATCAGGTTGGACATATTGGAACGCCCCTCGATGAGGTCGGTGGGACCAAGCGAAGCGAAGCTTAGCTTTCCATTGGCGGCGAAGTGAAAGCGCTTTGTTTGTTGACTGGCTGCAATCACAAGACCGCTGTCGCCCTGTCGTACCTGCCCCGTAAAATGTCTTGGCGCAAAACATCACATAGCTCCTGCTAACTGCAAGCTCAGATTACAACACCTTGGGCAACACCTTTCAGGCGACTCTGTAACCAGCGCCGCCATGTCCGAACACTCACCCAGACCGCGCAGCTTTGCGACCAAATCTCTCGACCAGCAACACATCGACTACCTCGAACAACTGGACCGCGATCTTACAGAGAACCCTTTCAACTACTACAGCCATCTTGCTCTGGTGACAACACTCCACCAGGGCTTCCAGAGTCACCTCGAGTCGATCGAGGCCAGTCCGCACGATTACGAGCTCATCCGCATTCTGCGAGATGCATACCGCGTCATGTCAGAAAAATACCCCCTCGGCGAAACATTATGGCATTACCGCCTCAACGACGAGAAGATGCTCGCAGGTAACTCAGAGGAGCGTATGGGTGTTCTCGAACTGCACAAACAGGCAACACACGAAGAGCCCTACAGCGCTAAGCTCTGGGCTGCGTACGGTGAATATGTCAGTTACCTTGTCGCCTGCTCGTGGGAACAGGTTCCGCCTGAGGAATGGTCCGAAGAGGACAGACTCATTGGCCGGGAACTCTTCCAGCCGCAGCTGTTAGTGGAAGCACTACAGCAAGGCGCAGAGAGGGTAAAGTACAACTTACAAGAGAGCAATTTGGTCTGGGATCGCTACCTGCAGGTTCTCGAGGAAGATCTGGAACGCACCGGATTAAGTCAAGAGAAAGTAACAACAATTGCCTCGATATACAACGAGCGACTGGGCCAGCCACATGCTACTTGGTCGCACACGCGGTCGAGATATATTTCCTTCATCCAACGTTACAATCTAGGTGATCCAGAGCAGGTCAACGAACAAGTTACCCAGAAGAACACACACATCATCCAGCAGTGTGCGAACCGCGAAGACTACGAGTTCAAGGTCCTCCAGGCAATCCAGCAAGGTGATCAGACTGCAGAATATCATGCCGTCACTCGATACCTCAAGTGGGAGAAGAAAACCATGGGCGTCTACAGTTTTCCGCTTGTCAATGCGTTGTACGAGCGTGCCACTCTGCGCTTCCCCGTTGATCCTTCATTGTGGGAGGACCATGTCGAGTTTCTCATCTGGCAGAACGATAGATCGGTCGACCTTTTAAACGTGCTGGAACGAGCCACACGACACTGCCCTTGGTCCGGATCGCTCTGGTCGCATCGCATCTTGACTCTCGAAGTCGAGAACAAAGCTTTCGCGGAGATCGAACATGTGAAGCACACTGCCACTGGTACTGGTCTGTTGGAGCATTCCGACATCGAAGAGATCATCAAAGTCCAGATCGCATGGTGTGGTTATCTAAGACGGAGAGCTTTCGACGATCCCAAGGCCACTGATGACGATGCGGATATTGCCGAGGTCGGCATTCGCTCGGCGCTTGAGTTCGTGCGTGAAGTCGGCATGAAAAAGCATGGACGAGACTGGGCAGGCGATCCAAAGTACCGCCTTGAACGCATCCACATGAAGTACTGGCTACAGCGCGGCAATGTGGATGAAGCACGACTTATCTGGGAGTCCTTGGTCAAGCATCAGGCCGACTCGTACGACTTCTGGTATCGTTGGTACATCTTTGAGATGGTTTTCTGGTCGCAGCATGCGATACGGACTGAACAGAACGCCGGACAGCAGCTCCTGACGCCTACACGAGCAACGGCTGTGCTAGAACGCGCCATGGAGCGTCTGCAGACAATCGACTCTCCAGAACCGATCATGAACATGTACATGAGCCATTGTGAGCAACACGAAACTGTATTGAAAGTCAGGAGTGCTGCGATTGAGAAGAGACGGGCAACACGCAGGATCTCCATGCGGCGCCAGAAAGAACAGGAGGCAGTTGAAGCAGCAGCGGCGGCAGCTCAACCCCAAGCGGATTATTTTACCGAAGGATCCTCGAAGAGAAAGAGAGATGATACGAGTATCGGTGACGATGCCGCAACAAAAAAGAGCAGACAGGCTATTTCCGAGAACGTATCTCCTGCAGCCGTACCCGTGAATGGAGAGCCAATGCGTGCCAGCGAGGCACCCTCCGAGACCCAGGCCAGCGGTGCGAAACGCGACCGGGAGCACACGTCGGTGATAGTGAAGAAACTCCCTGCAGACACCACACAAACTCGGATACGGCAGTTTTTTACGGATGCTGGCACAGTACGGAACCTCGTGTTGAAGCCAGAGCAGGACAGCTTGACTGCCATAGTCGAGTTTGAGACTCCTGAAGAGGCTGATTACGCCTTGAGCAAGGAAGCGAAGGGATTCGAGGGCCACACTATCTCGATTGAGCGTGGAGACAGCACGACACTTTACGTCACCAATTACCCACCACACGCGGACGAGGCATACCTTCGAAAGCACTTCGAATCCTTTGGAGAGATCATCGGGTTCCGGTTCCCATCTCTCAAGTTCGATACGCATCGACGCTTTTGCTACGTGCAATATGCCAACGCTGCCCAAGCAGTCGCTGCCATCCAACTTGACGGCACAGATGTGGAAGGCTTGAAGCTCAATGTCAAGATCTCGAATCCTCAAGCCAAGAAGAAGCGCGATGGTGCGACTGCTGAGGGCCGAGAAGTATATATTTGGCACCTCAACTTCAAGATTAAAAAGCAGGAGGTGCACGAAGCTTTTTCGCAGTTTGGCCATATTGATCGCATCAATTTCCCGACTCTCAAGAATGGCAACAACAAGGGATTTTGCTTTGTGGTATTTGACACAAAAGAAAGCGCCGACGCTGCGGTCGCGGAGATGGACAAGAAGGACTTCTGGGGCTTGGAGCTGCACGTGGAGATTGCAAACGACAGGAACGAGACGAAACCAAAGATCAAATCCACCCTTGAGAATGCAACCAGCCCTGCGCCCCACGATGTCACGCCAGGGGCTGCGCAGGATGCGTCCACATCGGCGGTTCCGTCTGCAGTCCCTGCCGCGGACTTCAAGGCCGCTCCACTCAACGACCGCTCCATCGCCATCCTGAACCTCCCCGACACTGTTCCCGACGTGCGCATCAGGCCTCTCGTGGAAGCATACGGCTTCAAAAAGATCAAGCTGGAACCTCAGCACGGCGGCGCTACCATCGAATTCACCAGCGTCGAAGGCGCAGGCAAAGCCGAGATCGCGCTACAGGGCCTCGATTTCGAAGGCAGGAAGCTGCGCATCGGCACCGTGAAGGACCTGCGCCAGCAGAAGGGCGAGTGGAAGGCTGGCAACAGCTTCCTCCAACCGAATCGCGTGCAACGGCCCGCGGCCCGCGGCGGCGGCGGCGGCAGAGCGCGTGGCAGGACGGGGTTCGGCGCGAGGCCCGTGGTGCCTAGGGCTGCGGCGCCCGCGAACGGAGAGGCGGTAAAGAGCAACAGTGACTTCCGTAACATGATTCTCAACCGGGCGCCGAAGGAGGAGAAGGAGGCGAAGGAGATAGAGGCAGGCAATGATAAGATGGAGGAATAATGGCAGGCGAAGTGAGCGGGGAGATATCACGATATGCATCACGGCGTCAAATCAACAAGTGTTTAAAACGGGGCTGGAGGGATGGCTATCCGGCTCGGCTGCATCACATCACAGGCGTTTTTTTCCAGGGGCACTCTTGCAAAGCATTTATGGGG
Organism: Epicoccum nigrum; assembly: GCA_002116315.1. NCBI lineage: Eukaryota > Fungi > Ascomycota > Dothideomycetes > Pleosporales > Didymellaceae > Epicoccum > Epicoccum nigrum. Next base: position 1,121,177 of record KZ107840.1, read on the forward strand.
GGGGGGGGGGGGAGGGGAGGGTGGTGGGCATTGTTGTTGCTGTTGTCATTCTTGGTTGGTTATACGACAACAACACTCCCTTTGTCCCGGCGCCCCTGGTGCCCTTCCCCTCTTCCCCCCCACAGTGAAAAACACGCTTTCCGGGATGACAGAAATTTAGCAGCCACAGCCCCTCTCTATGTGCGTTGTGGGCGTTTCGACACATGTTCGG
>KZ107840.1:1121397-1141818 GCA_002116315.1 Epicoccum nigrum
GGAATGAAGAGATGATGGGAGTGACGGATCTCAGTGGAGCGTGAGCGTGGAAATGCGTGTGCTGGTGGCCGGTGGTGTCACGGTGTCCGTGTGCGTGTGCGTGGTGTATTGTTCTGATTGTCAGCTGGGGGGGAGGGGGGGGGGGGTGGGGGGGGGGGGGGGGGGGGGAAGCGACAGATGTGTGTATGTATGATGGAACCGGGAGAAGACGGAAGGAAGAAGGAAGAATAATATGCGATGGACGGAGCCATCCATTCCACCTGGGTGTGTGTAGTATCTAATAGGAGCTGTTTCACCTCTGCAAGGCAAGGCACGGGTCTGTCTGGAATCACTTGGCACATGCCTGTTGCGACTTGGTTGTGAGAGAGGAGCTACTGTGCCTGCGATGATGGGATTGTACGCAGTCCCAGTACTGCGGGGAGTGGCAGGCTTTCTGCAGCTGATGTTAATTACCATCCGTGCCTGCTGTGCGGCAGTCTGGATGGTAATTACCAGATCAGGCTTAGCCGTGGGGTTTCTAAGGCTGGAACTGCAGTCCATCACTTTTATCCCACACCCTATCACTGAAAAGTACCGCAACTAACATGACATGCAGTCCTGCGACGTGCTCCTTCGGAGTAAGAGTGCACCTGTACATAGCCATGCTCTTACATGCTACTTTGAGCGAACTGCAGAGATGCGTGTGTCGTGATCACTATCCATCGGGGTGGTCTTTCCTGGAGGAAGGTGTCCCCAAGTTGGAGCGGGGAAGCACCAGCGCACCGATTACCTGCGTCTTAGGCGTCTTGATATATGTGAAGGGGGGCTACAGTATCCGGTATGTTGGTTGGCTGTGCTTCTCTCGTGTGGATGCTTGATGTCTTGTATCGGGACGCGATATCTGACGTTCGAGATTCGGGCCGTAATTCTGCGACTGAAGGCATGATGCTGGAAGAGATAGGATGCTGTAAAGATAATTTACAACGCAGAAACTAAGTCAAAGACAAGATGAATATGTGATGACTGACAGCGATCCTTGGCGTACAGCGCCTTGATCTTTTCTGTCAAAAGCAGAGCGATCGGAAAGCCACTCCATCTTCTTCAGGTATCTGCTCGGCTTTTCCATCGTGCAAAGAAGTTTAGCACACTGATGTAGCACACCGCACTTGCTTGAGGCAAGAGATAAGGTTGATGCTTGGATCCGGTCCACACTTGACAAGTACGGGAAGTTCGACGGTGCTGTCAATATGGCAGGGGTGATTACCAAAGTCACGCCTGTGAGGGACTCGACGGATGGCGATTGGGATTTCCCATTCGCGGTCAACACGAAGGGGGTGTTCAATTACTTGCGGGCACAGCTGAATGCCATGCGGGGTGGAGGTAGCATCGTACGCTGTGATCAAGTTGGACACTTTGACCTCCAGAAGCCTACCAATGACATTCAAGCAGGGTTTCTGCAGCCAGCGCGTTTGGCCAATTCGGAGAACCCGGCAATGCAGCCTATTGTGCGGCCAAAGCAGCTGTCATTGGTCTCTCCCGTACGGCTGCCAAAGAGAACCAGGAGATTAGAGTCAACTGCGTAGCGCCAGGTAAAGCCTCCAGGCCTCTCCTTTCAGCTCTTGACTGGCAGCTGATGCGCAGATCATAGGGTCGGTCAGTACTTCAACGTCTGAAGGCGAAGATCCCGAAGACGTGAAGCGAGGGCTGCAAGTCACTGCTCGGAAAAGAAGAGCTGAACCGATCGAGGTGGCCAACGTTATTACTTTTCTTCTCGGTGATGAGGCTAGCTTTGTTACTGGGGTTGTTTATAACGTAGATGGAGGGTGGGTGTGCTGATATAAACAGCACCTTACCAGCTCCGAGACTCTTTCTAACCAAGGGATTTAATGTAGGATAAGCAGAAGAAAAAGCAGCTAATTGACGTTGTAGCTATCTAGATTCTATCATAAAGCATCTGGTAATTGCCAATTAGACCCGGAGTCCTCCGACTAGAACCAAGTTGCAGTGCGGTCGGCGTCCGGCCGGCCGAGGCAAGGTGCGTACAGGCTTTGGGAGCTCGAACGGGAGCAAATTGGCAACGAAACTGGAGGCAGTAGAGTGCGCTAGCTGATAATTGGCGCTGAGGAAGGGTCTCTGTAGGCAGGTCAGAGTTATGGTTCCGACACACGCTGAGCTGCTGATAACGCCAGCCCGTTTGCCCAGAAACCTCACTTCCTTTACTCTATAATCGTAGAATAGTTTGCTAAAGTTATAGGACCCCACCCCTGTTAAAAAAATTCTAGGCTTTTAGGATAGATCACAAAATCTGGGGTTAGTGGCACAATATAGGTATCAACTTAGTTAGCCTAAGCCTAGGAGGTAGACAGTAAAGGTCTTCAGGTTTATCCTTACAACACTAGTTAACAAGAGTGTAATAAAGGAAGGAGAGTTAGCAAGACAGAGTAACGTTATAGGGATCTCTGTAGCCTCTGAATGGTAGTAAAGGTCTAGGTTAGGGTCTGCACGTGAACAACGTCACTCTAGCTTGCCGAGTCTCCTTCCTTTTTGGATTTTTCTGACAGGGGGAGGGGGGGGGGTCCCATAACTTTAGCAAAGCACCGATATTACTTCACGCTAACTCTTGCATGAGAAACTGGGGGTTAGCGCTAAGTGCATAAAAAATTACACTCACCTTCTCTTATAAGAATATCTGACAGTAAGCGCTTGCTCAGCGTTACGACACTAATTAAGCCAGCCTGAGGGGATATCTGAGAGACACTCCACAAGAGCTATAAGCTGGAAACTCTCGGACGCGCAAGAAGGCAGTGATTCGGTCTTAGTGGTGTGCGGTGTGGGATCTAGGATCTTGAATCTTTGGTCCCTGGTGAGAGATTCCGTTTTTGCGTATTATTTTACTTTGAGCTTTTATTTTGAATTACTTGCGAGTAGCTAGGCTAAGAAGTGTTTATAGAGAAGACCACGGAAACGCCAACTGCTTCCAAGTAGCACATGTGCCTACTCCCTGAACTTCGCAGATGCAGACCTTCCAGCAAGCGCAGAGAGCTTACCGATACCCGCCGCGTTGGGGATACGGGTCACAATCTCGGAAACAGGCTTTGCGCTCGCGATAGTCTTCCCCTGAAACTCGCTGAAGAACGAAGTGTCCTTCTTGCTGGTGAGGGAACTCGCAGTTGTCGTGGTACCCTGGAACAAATTCACTTCGCAAGACCTGCCCAGCGCCGTGCTACACTGCTTGTTAGTGTTTGCATCAGGTGATCCAAAAAGTTTGCCAGCGTAGTCTGCAACGACGTTCTGGACGTTGTTGAAGACGTTGCCCTCGAAGATTCCACGCGCGCCGGCGTCTCCACCCTCAAGGAGGTGGCCTTTGACGTCGAACCAGACGTTGTTGACAGCGTGGAGCAGCGTCTTGCCGCTCAGCGCGGGACCGCGGCCGGCCGTCTTGGTGATGTAGTTGTTCTTCATGGTGATGGAATCGCCAGTGCCGACCATCTCGAAGACCCAGTAGTGGTAGCCGTCGCAGCCAGTGGAGAAGTCGGACAGGCCGTTGATGAAGTTGCTGGAGAGGGTGATGCGGGTGCTGGGGGTGAAGCCAAAGACGTAGTGCTGGCGGCCGGGACGAGCTGTCTGGTGGTCGGTTAGAAAATGTGTGGTCGTCCCGGATGCGAGGGAACTTACGGTGACATGATCGATCCAGATCAAATCCGCGCCGGCGAAGGAGAGGGCATCTCCGCCCCATACATACTTGTGGTTCAGGTCGCTGACCTGGATGTTTTGGACGATAACATTCTTGCCGGCAAAGGATAGACCCTTGCCCTTAATGATACCTTTGGCGCCGATGCCTAGGATGGTCTTGTTGGAACCAACCTTGATAGGGTTTTTTGCGGCCTTGTAGTAGGTAACAGTCTCTTTGACCTTGCCAGCGTCGCAAGAATCCAGCAAGATGCGCTGACACGTGGCGCCAGTGCCCCAGTTTGCACCTATCTGTGTTAACACACAGCCAAGCAATCATCACGACATGGTACGTACAAGCAGTGCCGGTGACTGTGCCCTCGGAGGTGGTGTAGTCAAAGGTCTTGTCGAGAACAATGACACGCGCCGTGGCATCAGTCAACCATGTAGTCAGCTCGTTGATGTCTTTAGGGTATTGGGGTGTCGCGCTGCCACCTGTAGTCGTCAGTAGCTTGATCGGCTTTATATCATCAGCGGATTGAGCTACCTCCAGTGACGCCACTTGCGAAACCTTCAGCCTTGCCTACGACGCCGACAGCACTTGCTATATGCGCCAGGCCAGCAAGTGCAGCAAAAGTTGAGAACTTCATGGTGAATGTAAAATGCAATATAAAACGAGAGACTAGGGTGAATAGGATGGGGTGTCAAAAGGTAAGAGAATCCCTGAGTATATAGACTGTTTCTCGAATCGGTCGGGGGTTATCCTAATTTGGAAGCACGTAGGTAGGTACAATCTGTATAGGAAATACGATATACGACGATGTACGATGTACGATATGTGTTTCAGTTCATAGGACCCTTAATCAATACGGACAAACATCGGCAGCAAAATGGCATCTGCAGACCAGGCGCGTGGGAGTTTTGAAACATTGACGGACGGCATATGGTCACTGCACCCACAGATACAATGTCTACCCGCGCGCTAGTGCCGCGTAGGTAACGGTGGGGTTGAAGAAGTTACCGTTTTGGCAGTTGCCAAACCAGGGGGCGCGGAGCAATGACTAAAGGCGCGAACAGCTGCTCCACCATTCAGAGTCATGATGGCCGTTCACTGGCACCAGAGTAGGTGCATACCGTAGTGTTCCCCGCTGGCTTTGGAGATTTGATTCGTGCAAAGGGGCATTTCCGTAATTTGATGCCTACAGTACAGAGGCTTGGCATTGCATAGACAAGAGCCTTTAATGCAAACACCCCGTCAGATCGATCGATTGTAAGCGACGGTATGGAGACATGGTGTTCATGAGCCATATAGAGGTATAGATCCAGATTACACTGGCCAAGTGTCGGCCCATAGATCGATCAGTAATTTAGTGCCGACATCCAGAAGAACGGGCGTATTTATTGCATTCGCCGGAACTTCAAATGTCGTTGTCGAAATCAGATTTGGTATCATTTGGGTTCACCGAGTTCCGCCCGTACACGTAGGCGCCATACATGCAAGTCACGACACATCGAAGACCAAACCACAACCTGTAGAGCGTCAGTCAACCAACACGAACGACCCGTCTGCAAGAGAAGTTGACTTACACAGCAAAGATTACCAGACCAAACGAACCCTTAGCAGCATAGCAAGCACCCCGGCTCCTCGCCCTCGCTCCTCCACACCCACGCTCCAGATACCAAGGCCTCAAAGCAATATGCTCCGGATCCTCGAAGTCGCCCGAAGACTGAACAACAGCGCTGTAAGACCAGAGTGCGACTAATATAGCATCATAAAGCGCATTGCTCATGACACTGCCGTAAACGTCCAAGGTTTGTCCCCGAATGCAGAGCCGTACGAACCAGAACATCATAGTTACGACAGCTACGCAGAAGCTGTACTGCGTTGATCTGTGTAAGCGCGACTTAGCTGTGTAACTGAGGAGAAGAGTAGGTATGGCTTACCGCTCGTCCCATATCAACGGCATTGGCGGCACTTCTTTGTAGTTTGCCCACAGGTAGGTACGGTAGCTTGGGGATGAGTTCCAACCCCTGATGCCGCCTTCGTGCCATAATGCCGAGCGGTAGCGGTCAGGATAGGCGGATGCGAAGACCGCGAGGAGAGATGTGGCGAGGATGAACTCGAAGGAAGTTGCAAGGGATGTTGTGATCTGTACAATACGGCCCATGGTATGTTCTTCTTGAAATTCTGGTCTGGCGTTTGGTATAGAGGGTGTAAAGGTCTGGCATGCTCCGGTGGTTCTGTTGCTTTTCGGCTTTGCGCTATACTTGTGAGCCTAGCAAAGGGCGCATACTTGCGCACCAGCGGTCATCATACTGTAACAAGTGCAGCAGTATGCACGGGACGGCCCTGTAGAATGATATGTGCGGTCGTCATCAGGGTGCGCAGTCAGACTGGTCATACGCAAGTTCTGGTCAGGCACGTTCGTGTGTGATGACCGAGCTAGTCCTCAGAAAGGGAGTTCGCAAACATGTGGAGTCAATCTGCGGCCTCTAATATGCTGCTTGGAGTCTGTAGTGCTGCATTGGGCCAAAGATCGAACCATCGATGGAACGATGCTGGTAGGGTTGGTGTTGATGCAGGTCTTGGCAAGATTATTTGCGCAAAAGCCCTCATACGTAAACAACGTTTCAACTTTACGATATGAAGTCCAGAAAATGAAGGCTGTTGGATGACACATTTTGTATATCTCCACCGTATACTCTTACTAGAATCGTAATGTGAGTTGTCCTGGACTTGCCTGTCAGTGAAACCAATCAACCAAAGGAATGCACTGCGACCACTGCGGCGTATTGTAAACGCTGGTCGGAACCGACCTCATGCAAATGAACATTCCTGCCATGATTATTCCTCTGAAGGACCCATACAGTGTGCACAAGCGGGGCACCACTGTGTCTGCCAATTTTTGGACGCTTCCATCGTTCCTGGTAGTAATCGAGGAAGATAAGCACAGGAGAGGGTGTGGGAGCGTGAAAAGATAAGGTCTAATTAGTCCAATTTATGAGAACATGGTAGTCTAATTGATCGAGGGTGGAAACTAAACGCCAATGGCTAACCTGCCGCGCAATGCAAAACCCACTGTACTCGAGATGCCAGCAGCAGACTCCTAGAGTCGGACGCGTCCTTCCTCCCTGCCTCCGCCAAAGAGACTTAGGAACCCGGAGGCTCCACCGGCACTTCCTCCTCCTCTCCTCCCCGACGCGACTTCGTCCTCCCCGCCCATCCACGCCGGCCTCTGGAACTTGAACGTATCCCCTTCGAAGGTGTTCTTCACCCTACTCGCGAAGCTCTCGAAGAAATTCCCTTCGTCCTCGTCATCATCAACAGCCGGTCTTCTCCTTGCCCTCGACGGAGCAGAGAGGGGGGCGTTGGACGCCGTGTCCGCTATACTACCCCCCTGCGCCGCCGGAGCCTCGGAGGGAAAGTCCGTGTAGTCCGTATACCGCTCCGGCAGCGACGGCGTAGGCGTGACGGCGCCATCCCTCCTCCCGAGCCCGAGAACCTCCCCGCCACTCCCCTGGATCTCACGCTCGATCAGCGCGCGGCCCTCGCGCCAGGAGCCGGAGCCCGCGTGCAGGCCATCGTTATCATCTTCGGCGTCTTCGAGCAAGTCTCCAAACCCGCACATGTTGCGTATCTTGCCGTACAGCCCAAACGCGGTGGCGAACACGGGCACGAGGATGAAGATGGGGAAGAAGGCGCTGAAGTTCTTGCCCAGCGGGGAGAGGTCGATCAGCCGCCCGAGGAAGCGGTGGAACATGGTGCCCGTCCAGACGGGCTTGTCCGTCATGGTCAGGAAGTTGTACGAGAGGGGCACCGTCAGCTTGGCCACCTGCAGGCCGTACCACGTCGCGGATTCGGCGTACGTGTTGCGCCGCACCAGCGCGCGGTTGCCCCAGATGCGCACCTCGGTCAGCGAGTAGAAGGCGCACAGGCACATGTAGCACAGCCACGCGGCGGCGACGAGCTGGCCCCCAAACCCGATCGCAGAGCGCGAGGAGGACTGGCGGTGCACGACGGTCCAGCCGATGATGGACAGCTTGTGGCCCCCGATCTCCTGCAGCTCGCGCACGCACTCGGACCAGACGATGCTGGTGGAGGCCAGGATGGAGAGGGCCCAGGTGAGGTAGGTGAGCGAGGGGATCAGGTGGGCGTGCAGGAGGAAGCGGGTGTAGGGGGTGAGCGGAGAGAGGCGGGAGTGCCAGTGTTGTGGGGAGGGGAAGGCCGGGGAGGGAAACTCGAGGCGCTGACTGGCCTTGGAGTCGAGGATGGCTTGGGTGCGGACGGCTTTGCGGACGAGCACGTCCCACTCGTTTTCGAAGCGGTTCTTCGCATGGCGGGCGCGCTTGAGGCGGCGCGTGAGGTCGGCCAGGTAGCGCTCTGTGATGACGGGGGGGATGGTGGCGGCAGTGGCGGCTGAGCGTCCTCCTCCTATAGTAGCCCCAGCCCCAGCCCCAGCTCTGCTTTCCGGCAGGCTGCCCTTCTCGGCCAGCTCGTCAATCCACTCCTGGAATTCCCTCGTGGTGGCGTTCTTCCGCTGCTGCAGCTGCACCACCTGTCCCTCGCACTGGTCCAGCTTCTCCAGCGCCTCGACCAGCTTCTCGTGCACCTTGGGCGCCTGGCCCTGGATCCGCTTCAGCCTCCCACTCACACTCGCGTACCTGAACAAACTCCTCGGAAACGCAACCAGCCCGTGGCCCATCAGGTAGATGCCCAGAATCAGACCCCACGTGTACGCCAGCGCCATGACCAGCGACTTGAACGTATCCAGCTCAAATCCGTTATACCAGATCAGATACACCGAGCCCACCAGCCCACACCCCAGCATAACCGCCCAGTACCGCCCATTGCTCCGCAGCGCGTACTGCACGCGCGCCTTGGGCTCACGGTACCCCGAGTCGCAGTACTCGCCCAGCAGCGGGAGGATGGCCCACGTCAGCGCGAACGTCAGCCAGTACACGATGCGCCAGGCCTTGTACACGACCGCGTCGGACAGCCAGATACCCCGTGCGCCATTGTCCGTGTCCGTGCCGGCGCTGCTGGCGAGGTCGATGGGGAGGAGGACGACGATGCTGGCGGGGAGGGCGATGGCGAGGAAGACGGGGACGGCGACGTGGGCGGGCGTGCTGCGCAGGGGGAGGTAGTAGCGCAGGAGGAGGAGGACCAGGGTGCTGATGGTGAGGAGGGAGAGGGCGAAGAAGGCGGTGGAGCCCGCGGCTGAGGATGTCGTTGTGTAGGAGGGGCCGGTGTTGGATATCGTCGTTGCCATGGTGGGTGCGGTGAGGTGGAAGAGGCCGGTTGTTCGGTGCCTGGTCGAGACGCGTTGGTATCCCCGGACGAGCTGCTGATGAAGCACGCCGGGAGTTTCGGAAGGGAGGGCGCGCGCTGTGCTTGTGCTTGTGCTTGTGCTTGCTACCGTGGAGACATTGTCCCTATTGCCTTGCAGCCGTATGATCAGATGGACAATGTCTTCAAAGTCCAGCTAATCTTCAGAAACCTTTCCAGCGGCGTAACTTGTGGCTTGCGCTCAACGTGAGGTCCCGAGCGCTTTCGTCATGCGGCTCCAATAGCCCCGTTTAGCAGCCCCGTCGGCGGATCGGATCGGGTTTAATCGGTTGATCCCCTGCACCCTGCGCCATCTCCCACCGCAAGCACAAGCACGTCATACATCCCTCCTTCCAAACCACTGCGGGGCGCGCTGCAACAACACCTCACCTTTGCTTTACTAATCACTCCCCCATCACCACCACCTCGATTCCAAACCGACCATCCCTCACCCACCTCTACAAGAACCCCCTCGTACGCCCTTCCCTCACCATTCTCATCCCCCCAACCCTCCCTCCCTAACAAACCTACTTGCAGCTCAAACCCTCAAGAAAGGGAAAAAACCCGCAACCATTTCCTCCATCCTCCGCCGCTTCTTCAGCCGCGCCCCCTCGCCGTCCACAATGTCCGCCACCAAGACAAAGGTGCAAAGCATCATCGACGAGCACCCCGTGGCCGTCTTCTCCAAGTCCTACTGCCCCTACTGCAAGCAGACGAAGCAGCTGCTCTCCGACGCGGGCGCAAAGTTCTACGCCATCGAGCTGGACCAGGTCGGTACGTACAAAACCCCCCCAAAAAACAAACAAAAAAAAGCTTCTATATACATTGCTTGTATAGTGGTGTGAACTTGGGCTAATGGTGGACCGATGTGATGTGCAGATGACGGATCCGCGATCCAGTCCGTCCTCGCAGACCTGACGGGCCAGAGCACCGTCCCCAACATCTTCATCGCCAAGCAGCACATCGGCGGCAACTCGGACCTGCAGGCCAAGAAGGCCGGCCTGGCCAACCTGCTCAAGGACGCCGGCGCCGTCTGACTAGGCCAGGGCGCAGCGGCCAAGGGGAAGCTCTGAGAAGAAAAGAGCTGGGAGATTACCTAGCGAGATGCCGAATGAGTAAATGAATGAATCAGGATTTGAATCATACACACACACACACACACACACCCTCTTCCCTACTAAAGGCTTGGATCCATCCTTATTTGCTAATTGATGTGATTGTTGCTAGATAGAGGTAACCGTATCACTTTGCATGGTGGGGTAGACGGTGATTGGAACAAGTCTTATTCGGCAGCCAACAACCGCCACCGCCTCCACGGGGCTGTTCCCTTTCCCTACTTGTGCTACAATAGCGCTTGACCCCGCCACCAAAGCGCGGTTACCACTTCACTCGCGCTTCCTGCTCCGCCTTCTATCAATGTGATTCATTATCTGTACGTGATTGAGTTTGCCAGCCGTAACCTTCGTGAGTTACAAATCCTCATCCGAGCAGCGCGGATGCTGCAGCAACACCTAGGACTGCATGGCATCCGTGAAGCTCTGCGCCGCCGTCGACGCAAAGTACCTGACGTCGACGTCGTCATCCTGCTGCAGCTTCTCCAGGTTGGGCAGTATGCTCTTGGTGATCAGGTCGGTCGCCTTGGCGCAGCCCTGGCCCGGTGTGCCCGCCTTCTCGAGCGCAATCACTGTGCCCTCCTCGGGAAGCTGCTTCAGCGTGTTGACGAGCACGCCGTACGACTTGGCCACGTTGAATCGGATGTTGGGGATGTCGTCGTTGACGAGCTTGTCCATCATGGGCAGGATGGACGCCTCGATCACGTCGAGGCTGAGAGCGGGTGCGAGGGTCTGGGACACGTTAGTATGCACCGAGTATAAAGCACGCACGCTTCGACACTTACGGAAACGGCGAAGCAAGTCGTCATGCGGTACAGGTAGTTGGGATGTTGGCCCATAGCCATGACCTTGGGCACGATGGCCTCGTTGGCCCACTCCACGCCGAAGACTTCGGTGAGCTTCTTCAGGTTCTGGGTCGAGGCTTCACGGATCGAGAAGACGGTGTCGCCCAACCAGCTCATGCACAGGCTGCTGAGCTTCTCGTCGAAGAACTTGACGCCGAGCTGCGAGGCAAGGAGAGGAACATATTCGATGATAGCCAGACGCACGCGCCATTGCTTGTCTTCAGCGAGCTGAACAATCGCCGGGAGGAGGGACTGCGACAACAGCTCGATGCCAATGACTGTTCAAGTCAGTACATAGTCTATATGTAGGGTTGTAGACAGCACACATACCATTGTTGACCGACTCAAGCTTCGAGATGATGTTCAGGCGGACGTCAGGGAACTCGTCCTTGAGCATCTGGAGGAACATGGGGAGGAGATGCGAGATGGTCTCCTCCTTTCCAAGAATGGGTGCCAGCCCGCTGATCTGAGTGCCAAGAGCGGCGCGGACGTGCTGTGACTGATCGGAGACCAGCTCCTCGATGCTGGGCATGACCTCGTGGAGGAGTGTCTCGCGCTCGAGAAGTGCGCAGAAGCCGGGGATCTGTCCCGCGATCGCGCTGCGGACCTCCGCCTCCGTGTCCTTCAAGAGCTTTACGAAAGCCGGAACCAGGTCACGGTTGACCACCTCCTCATCGACAGCCTTCGCGATCTTCTCAAAGCGGTCGGCGACCATATAGCGCACCCTCCAGCTCTTGTCTTCGAACAGACTTCGCAGAGCGGTCAACAGCACGCCGTGGCTCGACTGCTGCTCCTTGGGAACTGCCTCTGCGATAGCGATGAGGATGTCGACGGTCAGGAGCCTGACGCTGTCCTGGTCGTCTGCCGCAAGGTGCTGGAAGAGAGGGATCATCTCCTCAACAACAATGGAATGTGGCATGGCCTTGATGAACTTTGCGAGGTTGTTGGCCGCTTGTCTTCGAACCATGGGGGTATCATCGTGCACTAGCTGGCCGTAGTGCTGTCTGAGGGCTTCCTGGGAAGGAGGTGTGGCGCGGGTGTAGGGGGTCTGGTAGAGGCCAGTCGCGGAGATTTTCGAGGTGAACCAATCCGCTTTCGAGAGGCGCATGACAAGAGGGATGAAAGCATCCTCGATCTGCTGCTGCGAGAGCTCTTCGCAGATCTTGTTGAGAGACTCGACGGCCTGCGCACGTTAGCTTTTAGTTTGGATGCACGGCGGGGCGGGCGCTGCATTTGCGCACCTTCTCGCGGACGAGCGGCTCCTCTATCGCGGCCAGGTTCTCCAGCGGCGACAGAAGCACGTGTGCGTGCTCGGGGCCGCCGACGTACTCGACGAACTTGCCCAATTCCTCGCTCAGCGCAGTAAGGACCTCGTCCTCATCCTCAACAGACTCTGCGCAGACTGTTAGCTTTATGCACGCACTGCAGCGGCCACTGCAGGCTTGGCTTACCGTCGAGGAAGGGTATGAGCTCGTCCCGTGTGCGCTCCGCGCCCAGTGCGAGAGCTATGGTGTTGAGACGGTGGATGGCATTCAGTCGCAGGATGACATCGTCGTGCTTCAGCTCGTCGATGAGGACAGCGATTGGGTAGAGCTCGTCGTTTTGTGCGTCCATGGTGGGCTGTGAGGTGAGGATCGGGCTGCGGAGTAGCGTGTTCGGGGCTAGGGGTCGTCCAGAGCGATCTCAGGGAGGGCGGCGCACACAAAGATGGGGGGAGGGGCCAGCAGTCGTTGCCTTCTTGCGGGGCGTGAGCTTATGATGGGCGGCGTGGGTGCAGAGGCAGGTGGTAGCTCAGGCGCCGAGTCGTGAGTCGTGTTGACGTACCTGGTGCTGGTGTTGGCAGGCAAGCGAACTGGGAAGGGAATATTAAAGCAGGTGGGGCGACAGCACTTGCGACGGGGCCGGTCAGGAGAGTGCAGAAAGGAGAGCTGTCTGCCCCGGGTTCGATGTGTCGTGGGAAGCGGGGGTGAGTCGATGTGTGGGCGGGCGTTATGGGCGTGGTCTGGGTCTTTCGGTTGTGTTGAAGACGTCCTCTGAGTTCATCCCACTTCGCCCGCCGGCGCCAAGGCGAGGCGAGGCGGCGCGCATGGGGAAACGCAGCCCAGCCCAGCCACAGCTCCAAGGACCAGGACCAGGACCAGGACCAGGACCAGTACCTAAAAGGTTGCATGCTGCGTGACCGGCTACAGCCCTGCCACATGCCCAAAGGCTCTTGAGAACCTCAGTTCAGCACTGTTTCCATCAGTCGCTTCTTGTGAGCAGAGTTTGTTGTGCTACTACAGCTCCGCTTTCGTCATCGTCCATCCAGCTGTCTCTGGCGCAGCGCAGGGTTGCAAGCATGAGCACTCCCCTCTCCGAGGGGTCGCACGAGGACCCATTACCAAAACCCACGCCAGAAACGGAGCCTCTTCTGGGGAGACCAAGCTCTGCAGCCTCCTCGCACTCATCGCAGCAGCCTGCCAAACAGCTCACTACTCGACATGCTTTTGCTGTTCTTGTCACGCTGCAGATAGGCTCGGGCATATTTGCCAGCCCTGCTCAGGTCGACAGCAACGTGCCCTCGCCTGGTGCCGCACTGCTCGTGTGGGTCCTTGGAGGTCTTCTATCATGGGCAGGTGCAGCTTCTTTTGCGGAGCTTGGTGCTGCGCTGCCTCTGAACGGGGGCATGCAGGAATACCTTCGTCACGTCTATGGTGATACGGCTGCTTTTCTCATGGCCTGGATCTACATCATGGCCGTCAAGCCGTCTTCGATGGCTATCCAAAGCATCGTGATTGCCGAGTCGATTGGGTCTGTCAGCTCGAGTGAGCCTCTTGCTGGATGGCTCCTGAAGCTCATCGCATCAGTAGCGTTTGTGTCTATGGTGTTGCTCAACTCCATCAACACCAAGTTCACACTGCGACTGAGCGAATCCTTCACCGTCTTCAAGATATCTACAGTGTTTCTGATTGTTTTGGGTGGGTTTGTCGCGGTCCTTGCGCATCTGATCAATCCTCGCTCCTCGCTGTCTGGATCCTCAGATTGGTACTCGAAGAACTGGTTCGAAACACGTCCGACAGTATCGGAAGGTAATACCATCAACTGGGACTCTATCAGCACATGGGAGCGTTATGGTCACTACTGTGCTGCGATATATGGAGGGCTGTGGGCTTATGACGGCTGGGACAATGTGAGTATCCTTCCTTAGCGGACGAAGTCGCGTAACAAGTCCTTCGGTAGGTGCTTATGACTGACCATCTTCTTTAGGCCAACGTTGTCGCAAGTGAGATCCGCAATCCGGGCCGCTCGCTCCCCAAAGCTATCAAAGCAGCAATGGTTGTTGTGCTGGGTTCTTATGAATTCGTCAACATTGCCTACTACATCCTTCTATCATGGGACAAGCTGAGCTCAAACGATGCCGTGGCTGTCTCTGCCGCAGCTTCTCTTCTTGGGCGGCCTGCAGCCATCCTCATTACGATATTGGTCGCTGTATCTTGTGCTGGCTCGGTCACGAGCAATGTCTTTTCTGTTGGACGGCTCACCGTGGCTGCGTCGCAGCGTCATTACCTTCCTGCCTTCTTCAGCAAACGGGGTCTGCCCACTTTGAGTAATGTCGGTTCACACGAATCTGCGACTTCGCGTTTTGATGCGCCTATGTATGTGTTCAGCCAGCACATCGTTTGACTCTGCTAATACCTAGCCCAGCTATGCAAACGCTCTTGCTCTGGTCATCACTCTCGTCTACATATTTACGGGCAGCTTCCGAGCTCTGATCACTTTTGTCGGAATGGCTGAATGGGTGTTCTACGTCAGCACTGTCATTGGCCTGCTGATACTCAGACGTCGAGAGCCACAACTTGAACGGCCCTATCGACCCACGGTGGCTCTACCCATGACCTTTGTCACTGTCGGCACCATGGTCATCATCCGCAGCGCGATGTTCGCCCCAGCGCAGAGCGGAGTCCTTGCTGGACTTCTACTCGTAGGCTCCGTCATTGGTGTCTTGCGCTCGAGACGTGCCTAGCTGCACATGTTGTGGGAAGAAGTCACAGGCTGCATTTCCGAACTCAACCGGTGATGTGTCGTATCAACTCCAAGCAGCTTTTCGATATAACGTACATGCGCAAGAGAGTCAACATTATCCAGCTCTACCTGGCAGACCCAAGGTAAGCAAAGAGCTCGATGAGAGCTGTCTCTAAGATGGCTACACCTTCTATCGGACGCTTTTCAGATTTAGTTTTTTTTTTCTAGTAGGATTCTCCAAAGCGTAAAATGTCCAGTCAGAGCCGGCAAAACCCCCCGTCTCGTCACCTCGAACTCTTCGCCACACTAGAGGACCTCCAGAACGTCATCAACAACCTATAGCTAACCACACACACCACCATTCTCCCTCTCACCAGCCTGAAAAGAGTAAACAATCCCTCTAACAAGTTCGCGTCCATGAACACGATGGCAGCGCTGCACCTCTTCCACAGCGCGGAGCAGAGCACATCGCCATTCCCTCTTGTCTGTGTCGGCGCGGCTGAGTTCCCGGGCAAGCGGTGAGGAGAATGCGTGGCATGAGGTCGCGCGGCGTGTAAGCACGATTGCACCCTCTGGTTACGCGGTGCCTGGACTGGCGGGAAGGCGCGGTGGTGGTGGTGGTGATGGGTCTTGTGGATGCGCTCGAGAAGGGCATGGGATGGGGGGTGCGCGGGGCTCCATGTCAAGGCGAGGAAGCGCGGTGCGCGCAGGAGCGTGGTGTGTGGTGTATGGAGGCATGTTGTGGATGTGTGTGTGTGTGTGTGGGTGCAGTTTATGCGTATGTGTGGGCTATCGTGTTCGCGTGGAGATGCGCAAACGTTGTTAGAGGTGATGAGGAGCATAGATGGAGAGGGAGAGGTGTATGTATGGCTTTCTGTGCGTCAAGATGTCTAGGAGTGGTGGGCGTACCGTGGGACTCCATCGTCCCCTTCCCTTTCCCCCCGCGAACCACGCCTGCTCACCCCGACATACCCCGACACGCTCAGTGCAGGATCCAGAGTCCAGAAGCACAGCCCAGCCCAGCTCAGTAGTCTCCTTGCCCGCGTGGCCTTGGTTGTCTTCTCTCCTACTTCAGCAGCCCGCACATGCACCCGCAATCCGGCACAGGACACATGGCATGCCGCGCAAACCAGCTCCTCGCATGGTGCCCGTGGAACCCGTGCGTGCAGCTCATGCAGAACACCATCAGCCTTGCCTCCAGATCCTCTCCTCGCAGCGTCTCCGCCGCTCCCGGTTTCCCTGCGTCGGGCGATCCGAGCCACATCATGCAGAGCCCGCAGCGCGGCATCTGGGTGCCGCAGTTGGGACACGCGAGCGCAGGGCTCGACGTGCTGTGCTTGCCCTGCCCGCCTCCGCTCTTGTGTTGTTGTTGTTGTTGCTGCTGCTGTTGCTGCTGTTGCATCGCCGCGGCTTTGGGATTCGATGGGTGCCCTGGGTGATACGGCGCACCCGCCACCGGCACCAGTCTGGACTTGTTCGTCCTCGGCTCCTTCCTCAGCGCGAGGTTATGCTGGCACTGCGCGCATCTTATCGCGATGCTAGGATGCGCAGGTTTGTTCGTGGGCGCCCCGCCCGCGCGCGGCGTGCTGCGTGCGTTGTGCTCCTTGGTGTACCGCGTGCGCTCCAGGAAGGCGCGCCAGACTTGCATCTGCGACAGGTAGGCGTCTTTCCAGAGGGACCAGCGCGCATCCTGGATGTAGAGCGGGCAAGCGCGCGAGAGGAGGAGAACGGCGGTTTGGAGCTCGCTGGGGTGGAGGGAGAGGTGCGCTTGGAGGAGGTCCAGCGCGCGGGTGGTCAGGCCGGTGAGGAGGAGGCCGGAGACGCAGCCGGAGCGGATGTGGGCGGTTGTCGTGCTGGAGAGGAAGTGCGAGAGGCGAGCGTCGGGGAGGTATTTCAGAGCGACGGCGACGCGGTCGGTGAGCGCAAGGGAGGGGGTGTCCACGACGGCGGTCCAGTCGGCACTGATGAAGTAGGTGAGCAGCGATTTGAGGTAGGGGTCGCTGGTCATGTCGGCCATCCACGCGCAGGCTTGACGCTGTTCGGCGGGGACTCCTGAGGAAGGCGAAGCACAGGCAATGACGGCTCCGAGGCCGATGTGGTCTTGGGGTAGCTTGCCCTGTTGCAGTGCGGTGCGGAGGAGTGCTAGAGCAATATCCTTGTGACCTTGGAAGACTGCAAGGACAACAGCCTTCAGGGCCTGCCCCTCTGCGACCAAGGTTTCGCAGTTGTCCTCTACCCCTTTCTTGTCAAGGGGCCATCCGCAGAGGCTCAAGCAGAGCTGTCTGTTCTCGGGAAGCTTGGTTTCGACTCCCACAAAAGGCGGGAATTCCTTAGCTTCCACAATCTCCTTAACTGCGTCCCGGAACATGTTCTGACTTGTGGTCGCATCGGGATCGATGCGGCGGTCATCGTACATTTCGAGGTCGTTGTTCCAGATCATCTCAATGCCAAGATAGTTTAGTTCGAGGCCGTTGCCAACCATGCCATCGTTCTGTGCATGCATATCCATGCGGTCGACAAAGTCCCACACATCTGCCAGCCAGGGGTCGTTGGCAACGATGGCCTTGTTCTGAGCACACCCGAGCGAGTAGCCCTCCTGACAACGTCGCTTTGGGGCTTGCAGAAAGGTCAGATAATCGGCTAGTGGTACCTTTACCTCTGGATAGGCTAGTCTGAGGATGTCCTCGCGCCCTCGCGGATCGGGTGTTTGTTGTTCGCTCACGTCCAGTCTGTCAAAGTCTTCAGCCACATCTGTGCCAAACCCGCCTTTCCTGCCTAGAGCCTCATCCTGGATCTCAGCAAGATCCTCGGCCACATTTCCGTGACGACTTCTAGGCCTTGCAATAGTAGTTCGGTCTTTGTAAATCTCCTCCAAAGCGCTCACATTGATCCGTGGAGCGGGCGGCGGCACTTTGACCACCTCAACTTCCCTATTTGCGTGCAATGCTAATGCACACTGCCCTTCCATTGGACTGCCTTCGGTCATGAAGTCGTACGCCATGATGCGGTCCTTCTGCTTCTGCGGAAAATCTTTACTGTGCCATGGATGGCGCAGATGATGTGAAACTTTGGTGTAATGTGGTAATGACCAGGCCCGGGCCATGGCAGTGTCGGTTGACGACTTCAGAGTCTCCAATTGATGTGAGTGCTGGGCAAGCTCCAATATCTTGAATTCGCCCGTGTTGGCGAGAACGCCAAACGTGCCTCTCTTAGTCCCGGAATACCTCAAGCTCCAGATACTTGCTGGTTGGCTGTTATCAACAATAGGTCTGAACTCAAGGACGGCGCCGTTGTTGTCATTGCGCTGCTTGACCATCCGCTGGTCCCATACAGTCACGGTAGGATCGCCAGTCGTGCCAGCCGAAAGGAAGTAATTCTCGTCCAGCGGATCGATAGCGATGTTATGAACCTGTTTCGTCTGGATGTTGGCAATACCCTGGGTTCCCGAGTCTCGGAGATCGTAGATGCGAACATACTGCCTCTGCACACCTGCAAGGAGCGTATCTGGCTGGCCCGTGAAGAATTTGATACTGGACACAGCCTCTGAGCTCGCGAGCTTCTTATATGGTTCATCTTTAGTCGTGAATCTCGCGTCGTTCATATCGTAGATATTAAGACAGACATCGTTCCTCACCCTGTCCAGACCAGTAGCAAGGAGGTTCTTTTGGCTGAAGGCGATGGTGTTGCACTTCCTCTGGTGCCTAATAGGGAAAGCATGGACAAAATCTCCCTCAGGCTTGTTCGGATCCAGCTGCACGATGTGAGCCTCGCCAGACGCCGAGCCAATGGCGACCACATCAGGATCCTTCTTCGACCAGTCAAAGGCAGTGTAGTTGGGCAGCTTGTCGCGGATCAGTAGTTGCCTATAGTTCACCTTGGACCCGGTGAAACCTTCGATTTCGCACAGCCGTAACCGGTTGCCGGCGACATCGATGATCAAGAACCGTGGCTGCTCCCGAGTGGAGTGCGGCGACCACCTGATGGCAGCGTCCATGCTTCTTATCAGGTGTCACGATGATGGAAGTACCAACTAGCTCTTGTGTGCCTCATCGAGTTCTGATCCCGAATGGCGCGCTGGCACTTGAAAACGGCATCGAATTGAGGCTGCACGCGCTCAATCAAAGCAGCGGCGAAGATGCGTGGAGGTGAATGCAGCCGACGCGTGACATCAACCCTGTCTCCACGCTACTGACAAGAACAGCAAGCGCGGCCCCGCTAAAACTTTCCCTTCCGCAAACCAAGCATACCTGCACTTTTCTACATTGGAACTCACGAAAGCAAGCCCAGCCATACTTGATAGAACAATGTCACAAAAACGCAAGCACGACGAGGCCTCCGCCAGCCCAGAACTCGAGGCTTCCAACACCAAGAAACCGCGCTCCTTCCCCGGCGCAGCCAAAACCCGACACAAGCGCCCCAATGCAGCCAAAGACGCAGACTCGGAGTACGGCGCCTCGGCCAACGCGCTCAAGAACCGCATCCGTGATCTGAAGCGTCTCCTCGCGCACGTGGACAACGTGCCGAAGCACAAGATGAGCGCGAGCGCGCGAATAGAGCGCGAGAGGGAGCTGGAGGCATGCGAGCATGAGCTGGAGGAGAAGACGATGAAGGCCAGGGAGACCGAGTATAGGAAGAAGATGATTGGGAAATACCACCAAGTCCGGTTCTTTGGTAGGTTTTGCCTGTGTTCGAATTGGCGGTATGGGGCTGGTGCTGACTGTAGTCTGCAGATCGCCAGAAGGCTACGCGCATACTCAAGCGGACTAAGAAGGAACTCGCGGCCGCCAAAGACGACGAGGAGAAGGCTGCCCTGCAGAAAAGAGTCCACAACGCTGAGGTCGACGTCAACTACGCCATTTCATACCCGCTGATGAAGCCCTACTCTTCGCTATACCCGACGTCGAGAAAACAAAAATCCAAAAGCTCCGGCGACGACGCCGACACAAACGCAAACGACAAGCCCGAGGAGACGGACGGGCCTAAAGGCGACGTCATGGTGTGGAAGCTCGTCGAGCAGGCGCTGGAAGAAGGCACGCTGGAGCAGCTGCGCAACAGCAAAAACAGGGAAGAGATACCTGGGGCGCCGCCTAAGAAGGGCAGCAGCAGCCGGGCTGCGAAGACCAAGGACGCAAAGACCAAGGACGCGAAGCAGACGCCCCTGCCCAAGAAGACGTACGCCCCGCTGGATGTGCCCAAGAACAGGCGCGAAGCCCGAGCGGCAGCGAGAGAGGCAGACGAGGACAGCGACGGCGGCTTCTTCGAGTAAGCCTGGCATCTCCCCCCCCCCCCCCCCCCCACCCCCCCCCCCCACCCCCCCTCCCCCCCCCCCCACCCCCCCCACCCACCACCACTCCACCCCCACAGCCCTCATTCTCTCCACCCCCCCTCCCCTCACTACCACAGCATTCAGACTCCCTCACCCTGCACCCGGACGCATCACAGACACACCACTCCACACGCAGCTAAATACGATCACGAAGACTAGCCT
>KZ107840.1:1141828-1240330 GCA_002116315.1 Epicoccum nigrum
TGTAACACCGCCGCGTAGGCGTTTTTTTGTGGCCTCCAAACAATGACGTAGAACATTTTAAAGGTCTGGTCTGTTAACACAAGCTGGATTGGTAAAAGGCAATGTTGACATGGGGCGCTTGGTGCAGATTTTTGACATTTTTTTTTTCCCCCCCCCCCCCCCCCCAAATCTAGCCCCACACCGCAGCGAAGCCAAACAGCCTTTTACATTCCTCCATGCTACTTCCATTGCCAGTGGTTTTCGCTTTCCCCCAGCGCGTCGCGTAACATGCACTCCGTTTCTGAAGGAGAATGTCGTACGAATGCGCGTTAGTCACATACCTCGCAGTAACAGGGTGTAAGTTAATAATGATGGATTCAGGCTCCAGAGGAGCTGCCACATAACTCAAGGCCATGTCTGACCTACAGCTAGTAAGAGTAGAGATCCAGAAGTTGACACCAAGATGGGCGTGCCGTCGGTCCAATATCGCGGTGCCTCCATATCGCCTTCAGACACGTTGAGGAGAAGCCCAATAGATCCCAAGAAAGAAACTATACCCAACCATTTCCAAACCTCTCCACGCCACAACCACCCGTCTCTTTCTCTCTCTCTCACTTCTCAAAACCCCCCCACCTTCACCACACCCGAACAGGATGCGCTTCCGTGTTGAACACCCAGCGATTCTCGCTCCCCGTCGTGGCAACCTGCCACTCCTCCCCGCCGGGCGTTTGGATCAGGTAGCTGTACTTGAGCACCTCCGCGAACCAGAAGCTCTCCATCATATCGCTGAACCCGCCCCCGCCCGCGACGTTCACATCCTTGATGCTGCTGTACGCACTACCCACGCGCGTCGTCTCGTTGATGGCCAGGAAAGCCTCCCACGCCCAGTCCTGGTACTTTGCGTCGCCCGTGGCGCGGAAGGCGTAGTAGTACGACTCGATGACCTCGGGGCGGAGCTGGTAGCCCGCGTTGAGGATGTAGAAGCCGTTTTGCTGGAAGAAAGCGGCCTGCGCGGCGGGCACGAGGGCCGGGTCCCAGCCGAAGACCTCCGGGCCGATTTTGGTGGCTGTGGCGGCGTAGGTGGCGCGGCAGCCGTCGACGAGGGCGAGGCCAAAGTCGATGTATTTGCGGTCGTCCAGCACCTGGCCGCCGAGGATGAAGTTGCCGCCGTCGAAGCACGCGAGGTGCTCCGATTGGAGCTGGATGTTGCGGCCGTCGTAGGTCGCCAGGAAGGTCAGGTCCGGTTTGGTCGACGGGTGGCTGGCGAGGTAGGCCATGGTGGAGTCTGCGGCGAGGATCCACCGCTCCTTGAGCGCGGCGTAGCGGCGAGGGTCGTACACGTACATCTTGATCAGGTACTCGTAGAAGCTGTCGGCGCCGCCGACCCACCCGCCGCGCGCGTCGAGGAACGCCCCCGTCTCGGGGGAGATGCTCATGCCCACAAGGCCGGGGAAAGGTTCCGAGGAAGCGGGCGAGGGGGAGATGAGGTACCCTTCGGCGCGCTCGACGAGCGAGGCGTAGCTGTGGTTGCCGGTGAGGTCAGAGAGGCGGGTCCATTCCAGGATGAGGGTGCCGACGGTGGCGAGGCCGTTGGGCTCGTCGATGACGCTGCGGTTGGCGAAGTTGAGCAAGTTGTAGGGAACGCCCGAGGGGGTGTTGAAGGCGTAGGAGAGGTTGTTGGCTAGGTTGACGGATTGGCTGAGCAGGGCATCTATGTTGGCCGGGTCGTCTGCGACATCTGCCAGAGGGCCGGAGAGGAAGTCGTAGCCAGAAAGCATGGCGCCAAGGTAGCGGATCGTGGTTTCGAACAGGGAGACATCGGAGGAAGTCTTGGACCAGTCAATGGTGGGGATGTAGGTTATGATCTGGTTGACAATGTCCTTCTGGCCCATGACGAGCGCGGTGGTGAGCGCGTCGGCGGCCGAGGCGCCCCATCCGTTGCTGGACACATGTCAGTTGGCTGTTTGGAGTTGTAAATATAGTTTGGATGTTTGTTTACCGCGAGTTTCCGGCAGTGTTCGTGACAGGCTTCAATTCATCGGCCGGAAACGCATAAGTATGGTAGCCCTCCCAACTCAACCTAAACGTATCGATGACCGCCTGCGCCCTATCCACCTCGGGCTCGGGCGGCGGATCGTACTGCCTCCTCTCCTGTGCAGCGTTGGACAAATCCACAGGCTTCGCGGACACAGCGTTGAGCAGCACAGCACCGAGCGCCAAAGAATACGTGAGACGAGCCATGTCTGCAGATGGTGACAGCACACAATCCAAGGGACTGAGTACAGATGGAACCGAAAGGGATATATAGCTGTAAGACGGGCACCGAGCAACCACGCTCTGCAAGTTGATATGGAAGTGGGGAAGGCGGTGTACAGTTGTAGTCCAGTGAGAGGGGAAACCAGTATTTGTGACCCAGTAAAAGAGAACCAGTGCAAGGCGGTGTAGCCTATATATAAGGACAGAGAACGCCCGCTGGAGTGAAAGAGTCCGATCACATGACAGGAATCCAACCAAGCCGGAATGCTTGGTCGTCCCCTCTCATATACTCTCTCAACGGGGCTAGCGCATGCAAGCAATACTGTAGGACCACTGTACACCGCCCCTTAGACTTGCGCTTGGCCTGCAAAAGAGAGGAGGTGGTGTACATCACAATGGTCATGACGTGCCGCAGCATGTCAATTCCGAGTGCCATCCACAAGGTGGGCGTGGTAGATCAGTGGTCGGTCGGAGCAGAGCACCAATCACGTCGCGTAGGCCCGCGCATGGGGAAAAGCATGTGTTAGCGTCGCGTGATGGGCGGCGGTTAAGGAAGGTGAGTGTGCAGAAGGTACTTCGTGCAGCGTTGCACCTGGCATGTGTTGGCCATCAGGTCGAGTAACATTGAAGTGACGTGCGGGGACTCTTGGGTTTACCATGGTGTTGACATTGCTCGTACATATTGTTGACATTGCTTAAGGACCTGTAAAGATTAGTCGTGTAAACAAGCTGTCATCGCGCCAAACCGGAGCAGCCCTTCCGCAGAATGCTTGGCTGTGCAAAAAGGAAGTCAGCATACTTTCAGTAAGTGTTGCGTGCCTGACCATGAACTGTTCGGCAGCGGGGAAATAGTAGTCTAACCATCCTCTATCGGGATAATCCGCATCACAAGCGACCCATCGGACAATTTTCAGCGCCTCTGAAAACAGTCAATACTCATGATCTGAACGCTCTTGAAGATGCAGCTTACCCTGAGATAACCCATATGATCATATCAACATAAACCCGGCCTGTATCGCGGTCGCATCAACCGTTCGGCTGTGAGGAACCAATAACGCCTCACCGTGCGTTAAATTCCGCGGGGCTCCCGGCTCTCCCGCATCTTATTTGGACTTCGAGCTATAATACACACATGTTAAGGTCAGCTGCTACGCAAGTCCCAAGATGAGGGGGGTGCTTGACAAGATGAGGGGTGAATCTAAGCGAACCTTATCAGGTTAAGAAAAATCATCTGATGGGGATGGTCACTGTTTAACTCTTGGTAGTAGTAGTAGTAGTAGTAGTAGTAGTAGTAGTAGTAGAATCGCTGTGGAGGGTCAAGTGGCTGTATAAACAAATCGTCATTGCTAAAGTCAGCTGCAAAGCAAGACCATCGCTCGGTCAGAACATTGAAATCGTTCCATTGTCTATGTTGTTGTTGTCGCCCAGCGCCTGAATGGCAGTGGGTACGGCTATGTGGGCTCCGACCAGTCGACCTGCTCCTGTACCAGGCCCGCGCTGCCAGTATAACTAAGCTTAAGTCGTAACCGGAGTCGTGCCGGCGGAGGCTGTATTTATATGTCAGTATTTGTTTTGGTGGTGCTTCATCTGGTAGACTTACCCCATTGACAGATGTGACCCGCATTTGTTGTGTCGCATCCTGTCCTGCTGATAGTTCGCTTGCGCTGATTGGCTGCAGCTGCAGCTTCTGGCTCTTCGGGACTGCAGCTTGCAGATTGACGGCAGACAGCTGCTCGAAACCGCCTGTGTTCCGGAAACGAGCGAGCAGCTGCACAGCATTGGCGTCACGCTTGAGCTGAAAGGTAATGGCCAGATCGTTCTGGTTGTACACTGGGTGCGCCGGTGGGCCAGAGGATATCGGCGCCTGGGGTGGTGGTGATGACATGCCGCCCAAGCCCCCAAGTAGGTCGTTCGAAGCTGCTTGTGGGGGTGGTCGTGATTGTGTGGGTGCTGGTGAAGCCGACGGGCCGCTATTGAACAAGTCCATGATGTTGGCAACGTTCGACTGCGGGGTCGGAGATGTCGTCTGAGGAGGTGGTGAAGATGTGGACGGTCCGCCCCCACCAAGGATGTCGGCCAAAAGATCTTGGTTTTGATGAGAGCCACTGGCTGCGCCATTCGTATCTGGCATACCAGAGTCGCCCATCAAATCGAGGAGTAGGTCTTCCGTTGCGGCCTGGGCGGGCTTCTTCTTCAACACCTTAGATTGTCGCTTCTTGGTGGCTTCGCCGAGCACACGCGATTCCTCGCGGATTTCTGGTGGTGGCATTTTCTCAAGGACTCCTCTCCTTACAGCGTCGTGTCCGAAGAGGTTGCTGTATTCGACCGCACGTTGCTGGGTCTCGACATCCAGATTAGACCCATACCTTTGCAGTAGCCTGCGGAGGCGCTCAATCTGGGCAGCGTCGCTGAGTCGCGTCGTCAGTTTGATCGCAGCTGTGATGATGTACTGCTGGACGATCAGACCGGCGTAGCTGCTGTTGAGGATGGACTCGAAGAGATCAACGATATCACTCTCTTTTACTTCCTGGACAAGTTCCTCCTCTTCATACTGCCCACCTCTCAACAAGGCATCGCCGTACTCTCCAATAGACCAAGCTCCCACCAAGGTCAGTCCCTCTTGTGTAATATCCTCTTTCAATGATGTGTATAGCTTTTGCACAGAGTATGTCTGTAAGTCGGTGGTTGTTGCAATCAATCGGACAAATGACGATAGAATCTGCTCCTTGACGTAATTGCCAGCCTGTTATGCGGTCAGCCGAAATCGTAACATGCCGTCTTTGTTGACTTACAAGCTTCAATACGCGCAACATGGTGTCGACGTGCCATCTTTTGTTCGGGGCGAACCTATCAGCTGCGATTCCAATCTGTGACGTCATGACAGGCTTGAACTCGTTGTCGGCAACCTCGAGGAAGGCGAGCAGTTCCCGGATCAGAACCCGCACGTTACTCTCGTTGATGAGGGTGAAGCTGAGATCGAGGGCACGTCTGCGAATGCTGATATCAGGGTCGCGCAGACAGTCCAAGATGGTGTTTCGGTGGCGCTGGACAGCATTGGGCTCGATTGCAACAACCTTGTTCAGAGTGTTGAGGGCAACATATCTGATGTTGTTGTCGCGATTTGAAAGGAACTTTCCAAGAATGTTGACACCGAGGACGCGTAGACCAGAGTCGGCCTCGATGTCGAGGATGGTGAGTACTGCCTCGTACAGGATGGAGTTTCCGACGTTCTTGGAGGAGTCGGTGTTGGTAGCCACCTGGGCGAGAATATCGTTGATCTGCTCGCTGACCTGCGCATCACCCCGCGCAAGGACGCGCAGCAGCTGCAGGATCTTGCATTGAACAAAGGGATCCGTGATGCCGGTCACATCGTGCTCAGGGGCATATCCGGACGAAGAGAGGCCCTTGAGTATCTTCACCAGAGCCGGCACCTGAGGCCTGAAGGTATCCCTGACACCGTTCTCGTCGTCTTCGGCCTCGTCGGCCTCACACAAGCTGGTGACCAGTGTGATGCCGCACAGCAGAACGCCGTGGTTGCGGTCCTGCAGCAGCAGCTTGGCCTTGTCAAGGAAATGCTCCTGCAGATCAGGGACCTTCCTACATATCCTCATGGCGCACAGGGCGGCCTTCCGGCGAATGTAGGGGTTTGCGCTCGCTATTATCGTTTCGACCTCGGGGAATAGATCTCGGGCCATCTCCACGGAGGCGATGTTCCCAAGGGTGCAGAGGGCAAGACCGACGGTGTACTGGTTGGCGTGGTTCAAGTCGCTGCACACGAGTCAGCTTCCAGGCCGATCAGAGCTTCGACAGGACTGGACATGGACTGTATCATACTTCTTCAAGGAGTTGGTGACCAGTGTCAAGACCTCCTGGTTCTCGTCCAGCAGCAACATGGTGCCCAGGTAGCCGAGACGCTTGTCAGCGAAACGCGGGGAGGCCAGCAGCTTCAGACATTCAATCTGGCCGAAATGTGTCCTCTCACCAAGGGTGAAGAGGTACAGCAGCTTCGCGACATTGTTTCTCCTGCTTGCGTGTAAACATGTGCCCCGCGTGCCACTCGGCCAGGTTGCACCCAACGCACCTCACATTGGAGTCGTGGCTCTCGTCCCTGAAGCTGGCGCGAATGGCGGCGCTCTCCTTCTTCACGACGGCGCGCTCGTCGGCAATTGTCTTTGCGGCTCGCACATTTCGAATGAATTGCTTGACTGCAGAAGCTTAGCATACAGGCACGGCATCAACCCTAAAAGAGCTCGGCGTACGAGAAGCCATGGCGGCGGTCGCTGGGACCCCACGCCCGGGGTAGAGAGGGAGAGGATCGGGGGAGGCGGACGGGCGGGCGGGCGAGCGGGGCGTGAACGAGGGCGGGCTGCCGGTGCAGTTGGCGTTGGCGGTGCAGTGGACGCTGGCTGGGATTCGAGATGTATCGCAAATGCAATCGTATAGTAGACTTGCGGTAAGCGGTAAGCGGCAAGCCTTACCGTACAGGTACAGGTGCTCTGTGCAGGCAGCTGGGCTGGGCTGGGCTGGCCAGGGTTCGCTCGGTGACGGATAAACGAGCTGCGAGACACTGGACAGTCGACCTGGCCCTGTAACCCCTGCCTGCACCTGCACCTGCGGTCCTGCACCAGGGCTGCATCGAGCTTGACGCTTCACGCTTGACCGCATTCTGACTCGCGGAGCCGCTGATGTCAACACCGACCATCTTGCATGTTGTACAGCTGCTGCTGCTGCTGCTGCTGCGCGCGACTACCGTAGTACCCGACTATGATGCGCATGTTTAGCATACTTGCTCTCAGCTGTAAGGCGCCTTGCATCATGTCAACGCCCAGCCACGAAACTTGGTCCTCGCTGTTACAATGCACCAATCGCGGCTCTCACGGTTGCCTCTGACGGCACCGAATGACCCGGATAAGTCGCAGATCACACTCTGGCCTGGGGGCTGACCACGTTGCTGTAATTGTATCCACTGCGACCTCAGACCTCAGCCCTCTCCTTCTGCTATGCACACCCTGTGAATCTTCAACACCAAACCATGGCCGAGTCCACGTCGATTGAGGCGCGCCCACACAATGGTCAAGACGACTACATGTCCCCGCGCCCGCGCAAGCCTACTACGCGCATAGATCTGCTCAAGCCCCAACTCAGCGATGAGTCCATGCGGCGACACTTGGAGGCTGCCTCCTCGGGCGTCTCGAGGTTTGCCAGCCCTGCCATACACCATACTGGCCACGACATAGACACTGACTCCTGAAGTGGCACATCCACCCCCATCCCCGCCGATGCCCCTCCATCCGTGCAGGCCACTTCCTCTGCGCGCCGCCAGATCCGCGCCGAACAGAAGCGGCGCATGTTCCCTACCATCGAATACGTGGATCGCGTCTCCCACTTCGACCCAGCGAGCGACTACCATGACTTCCGCGGCTTCTTCGTGCTGTTCTGGATCGGCCTGGCCATCATGGTGCTGACATCCATGTTGCGCCAGGTCAAGGAGACGGGCTACCCCTTCCAGATCACCCAGTGGGATTTATTCAAAGAGAAACTGTGGGAGGTTGGGCTTGTGGACGGCGCAATGGTGGGAAGCACTGCGGTAGCACTTCCCCTTCAGAAGCTGTTCCTCCACGGCACAGGACCACTGCGCTGGGGCAGGCTGGGCATGGCGATCCAGAGCATATACCAAGTCTTCTGGCTCTCATTCTGGTGCACCTACCCCTTCATCCGCGACTGGAGCTGGACCGCCCAAGTCTTCTTCACCCTGCATCTGCTCGCCATCTTCATGAAGATGCACTCGTACGCATTCTACAACGGACACCTGAGCGAGACCCTCCGCCGCCTCAACGAGCTCGACCACCCCTCCACCGGCACCAGCAAAGCCGCCGCCGTCCGCTACCCGCACTCGCGCACCCACCTGCACGAGCTCCCCCAGTCGCCCAGCAAATCCGAGCCCGACGCCGCCAACCAGGAATCCCTGCGCCAACTGCGCGAGGACCTCGCCTTCGAGCTCTCTTCCCCGCTGGGGCGCGTCTCGTACCCGGAGAACCTCAACCTGTCCAACTGGGTCGACTACATCTTCTGCCCCACGCTGTGCTACGAGCTCGAGTACCCGCGCGTGGCCTACATCCGACCCTTGGAGGTCTTCTACAAAGCGCTCGCCGTGTTCGGCTGCATCTTCCTGATGGTCATCACGACGGAGGAGTTCATCCTGCCCGTGCTGGACGAGTCGGCAGAGGCGCTGCACCACTCCAAGAACGGGGTGGACTTCAGCCTGATCCTCGCCGAGACCATCGGCCGCCTGCTCTTCCCCTTCATGATCACCTTCCTGCTCACCTTCCTCGTCATCTTCGAGTACATCCTCGGCGCCTTTGCGGAAATCACACGTGAGTCGCTCCATCCGTCCAGAAAGAACCCCCCTTCTCCCCACCCCCCTCTCCCGATCCACTAACAATCCCCCGCGCCCAGGCTTCGCAGACCGCCAATTCTACGCCGACTGGTGGAACAGCTGCGACTGGCTCGAGTTCTCGCGCGAGTGGAACATCCCCGTGCACCACTTCTTCCGGCGCCACGTCTACTCGGCCTCGCGGCACGCCCTCTCCCGCCCGCTGGCCACGCTCACCACGTTCCTCATCTCCGCCCTCGCCCACGAGCTCGTCATGGGCTGCATCACCCGCAAGTTCCGCGGCTACGGCTTCTGCGCCATGATGCTGCAGATGCCCATCGTCATCGTCCAGCGCAGCGCCTGGGTCCGCGGCAGGACCCTCCTCAACAACGTCCTCTTCTGGTGCAGCATGGTGCTGGGGTTGAGCATGGTGAGTTTTCTCCCCCGTTCGACGAGGTGTGAAGAAAGGGGTTTGGGGAAGGGGTGTGTGCTGACGCTGTGTAGATGTGTGCGCTGTACGTGCTTGTGTAGACGGGACGCCCTTTCGGTTGGGGAGGCGCAAAGGCGCAGTGTTGATGGATTATGTACGCCTTCGCGGCAGGGTTTTGGATTACCGTGTTCAGACCGGCGTGCTCGCTTGTCTTCTTTGCTCGCTTGATACCCTTCTCCCTAGCGTCGGGCCAGTGTTGTTGTTGTTGTTGTTGTTGTTGTCCTTTGCATGAAAACACAAACCTCCTTCCTCGACATGTCACAACATGGTGCAACGAGTGCATCCGAGCACCACGCCAAACTGGTTGAATTAGAAATTCAACATGGCCGTCACGCATCACTGCAACCGGCAAACGCACAGAGCGCACACATGAGTGGGTGGGTGTAAAGCTACTATCCCGCTATCAAACTCTAGCCCATATTCCCCCCATCCATCCATCCATCCATCCATTCAGCCCTACAAGAAAATTCGCTAGAAAAAAACATACAAAGGGTATCGTATCGTATCATCCCCCGCCCCGCTTACCATCTCGTGTGGATCCCCCGCCCAGAGACGTTTGCTTACGCTGCAACCGCTGCTAAAGATGGACCCCTTGAACAAAAAAAAAGATGCCTAGAACGCCTTTATACATGCAAGTGAAAAAGAATGACCTTCTCATGAGAAACTGTCTTGGGTGAGTGAGTGAGTGAGAGAACGCGCGTCACAGCAGCCAAGGCGGGCAACGGCTAGTCCGGGCCCAGCATCTCGCTGTCGCCAAAGTCCTCGTCCTCGTTCTCGTCGATCGCCATGCCGTTGGCCTGCGCCGTCACGTTGAGTATGACGTCGGGCTCCTCGCCGTCTTCGTACATGGTGCCTTCGTTGTCAGAGAAGGATGCCTGCCGGTTCTGGTGGTCGTGGTCTGTGTTGAGGAATTGGCGCAGGCGCGAGACGCCGGCGCCGCTGAAGACGCAGAAGACGTCGCGTTGGTGTTCGTTGAACTCTGGGAGAATGTTAGTGTCTGATTTGACTCGTGAATGAGAAGGGCTTACCAGGAGGTGCCTCGCGACAGTAGACAAGAAGATCGTCGCGGAGGAATGCTTGCACGCCAGTCAAACTCAAGTGAGTGAGGCGGGGGCAGTTGTTCAAAAGAGCGTGGATGCCCTGGAGGGTGAGGTTGGTGCAGTAGCTCAAATGGACTCTCTCCAGTACACTAGCCTGGATCGGCCCACTTGAGCCCATCTGTTTGGGTTTTGCCAGAGCCAATATGCTGCGGTCTGTGATTGCTGCACACTTCACCAACCCTATTCTCTTCAATTTCGGAAGCGAAGCTAGTTGTGTGACAGATGCATCCGTAAGGTTGGTGCAACAAGCCAGATCGATGTACCTAATTCGGTTGCACAGTTTCACCAACTGCGCGACTCCTGTGTCAGTGATCCGTGAGCAGTGCCCGAGATGGATGTAGTGCAAATTCTTGCCCAGGCGTGTGATGGCCATGACCGCCCTGTCTGTGATATTGCGGCATTTGGCAAGAACCAGATTGCGTAGCCTCGGTGCTGCAGCCACGATCCTCTGGACACCATAATCCTGCAGCTCACCACAGTCGGTCAGGTCCAGTATCCGTAAGCTCTCGTAGGTCGCGTCTACAGGCAGACGAAGAAACGCTTGGTCTGTGATTTTCTGGCAATGCGCTAGTCGCAACTCGCGCAGATGAGGGCCCTCTGTTATAAGCGTAGTGATCGAGTCGTCTTCGAGGTTGTTGCAAGCGTGGAGATCGATTTCCAGGATGTAGCGGCAGTTCAAGGCAAACGCTATTATACACTTGTCGCTGAGCTGTGAGCATCCGTTGAGTTTGAGCCTCTTGAGATGTCTGCAGTTCTTAGCCACCTCCTCGAGCGACACATCTGTAATCTTCTTGCAGTTTGTTATATTCAAGCCCTGTAGCCGCACGGCATTGTTGGCCAGGGCCACCATGGTGTAGTCGCTGATTGACTCTACATTTGTTACGTCCAAAGCCAACAGTGCTCGGTTATCCTCCAGCATGGCGACGAGGCTCAGATCCGAAAGCTTGGTGCAATTGGTGAGTGTCAGCCGCTCTATACGTTTGCAAGTGCGCAGGGCAAGCAGTGTGCCATCGCTGACTTCGGACCCAAGTGCTGACAAATTGAGTCGTTTGATTAGACCGCTGTAGTCAAAGAAGCTGTCTGCGGTATTGATTGTCTTGATGACGCTCTTAACGCCCGGCCACTTGTTCGTCGAAGGTCGGTGCCACAGCAGGCCAACTGCATTTCTTGACCAGTCCTTCGATACCAGCAAGCAGCTCCGGAGGTCGGCAGGAGAGGCTAGCTTGGCGAACACAGCAATCATAAGCTCAGCCGGCAGTCGTGAGACGGGAGAGACGCGGTTCTGCTCCTCGATGGCCCGCCGGCGGGCCTCATCGTCCGAATCGGGGGACTCGGAGGGCGCCAGGGACGATAGCGATTCGTTTGACTGTAGCATAATCGAGTCTTTGTCATCGTCGTAGCCGCGCTCCGGTGAAGTGGAGGCGGAAGTGTCGGAGCGGGACCTGCTCTCGTCTCGGGTTTGTCTGCGCGCGCGCGCCATGGTGTGTTCGCTGCAAGTCTCGTAGTAGTTGGGACGTAAGGCACGCCTCGAGGTTCGGTCTCTTTCGACACTCAGTGTGTAAGTGGATCGGCCACAGGGTACACGCGGGCAGTCGTGAGTGGAAGGTTGGGCCCAGGGTTGTGGTTCTAGGCTTGTGAAGAGTGCTGCGGCGGTTCCAGAGTTGGGTAGACTTTTGTTTGGCTCCTGCAACAACTGCGCAGTTGTCTGTTGTAGCGCAAGAGCACAGCTGAGGCGTAAGGAAGTGAAAGGAGGGGCGCCAACGCGCTCTCACACGGCGGAGGAGGGACGGTAATGGTAAGGCTGCAGATCCCACTAGTGCTATGACGCGGGACAGCGGCGCTTCTTGCGGCAGTACAGCACGCCAGGCAAGATGGTGCAACGATGAGATGTACTGTAGGCTAGATAGACTGCGATCGCGCCTGCCTCTACGATACGCGAGGGTCTAAGGAAAAGGTAAGGAGGTGAGGGAAAAGGTAAAGAGGTGAAGGCTAGCTAGGCGCGAGAAGCAAGAGTAGAGTGCTATTGTCTGTGACTGCTCTGCTGGTGCGACCAGGGAACCTGCATTAACCGCTTGGAGACTGTGTTTGAGCTGCAACGCCTGCGAACCACTCGACTCGCCTAGTTCTGTTTATACCCCTAGAGCCACCCATCGCACACGTCAACTCACCCACTGATCAAGTTTTGGCGTGGACTGCAGCGTCGGGCTCGCGGTCTCTGCATCACCGACGAAGTCGTCATAAAAGTACCGACAACTGCGGAGGCCACGCACGCTTCAGCGCCGCTCGTGATCTTTCGTGCTGGCCAGGTTCCATGACTGCTGTATTTGTATAGCGCTTTGAAGTTTATCTCAAAGTATGAGCCTTTTCGGAGAAAATCTAGCTCGAGGCCAAAGGCCATGACCCGCAGCAAGCTTCTGTATGAGGTTTTGGAAGATGGTGGTGCATCTCGCATGCTCCAGAACGCCCATGTTCTGATCGACGCCAAGAACGCAACGCTCTCCGCTGTCGGTCAGGTGTACACGGATTGTCATTGTACCGCGTAAACGACAGAGATCATGCCCTGGAAGCTTTTTGCATCATTCTTCGTGAAATGAAGGCCGTGCTGCGTGCTGGGCAGGTTAAATAGGGCTGCCTTGAAGCCAGCCGTTCGCCTACGATGCCACCAAGCGTAGACCGCTACTTCTATTCCCATTGCGCTAGAATCTATCTGGTGAGCCTCCACAAATGGAGGCAGCAACAATCCAAAATAAAGACAGCCGCCGGCAGTATGTGCCCTTTGCTGCACGCGGGAAGTGTTCTTAGCACGATGAGCACTTGGCGGCCAGCTTGCAATGCTGATCAGGGCCACAAGAGTCTCAACAAATGCAAAACTCCTGGCGTTACAATCACTTCTTGCATCGACCGTACCAAGTCAGATCTGGATGCGAGTAATGGGAGCTGCTTTGATGGGCAGTTTCGGCCTCGACTCTGCTGCGAACGATCCGTCTCAAGATGGGTAGCCAATCGGAGCGGCAGTGCGCCCAGAACGGCTGTGCCACAGGTCAGCCACACTTCGAGGGGGATGGGGGCAGCAGTTAGATGTTTGGGCAGACTCCAGCTGCGTTTCTTGTAGATAATCGATATAATGGCCCAAATGCTACTCTCCACTGTATACATTCCTGAGTACCAGTAAGCCCTATCCTCCTAACCCAAGATGTGACGTTGTGGGTGGCTTTGCTTGTGACCACCGACCGCTCCGTGTGAACATAGACCCTGGGCATGATCACCTCGACCTGAACACGACACAGTCCGACTCGGCCTGTCCATTGCATCCGAGGCCTGACAGCTGCATTCCCCACTCCTCGTCCATGCACCGCCTATAGAACGCCCGCTGTTCCTGCATCGCAGCAGGCTCCCCACGCCCAGCATGTCCTCCGCTCGCTATGCCCCCTCCGCCGCCCACTCGATGCCTCAACAGGCCGCATACCGCGCGCCCGCCCCTGTCGCCGTGTCGAATGCTCCCCCAGGGACCTTCGCCCCAGGCACCAAGGTCCAGGTGGGAAACCACCGCGTTATCATCGAGAGGTATCTCTCCGAGGGTGGCTTCGCGCACGTCTACCTGGTTCGCGTCCCCAAGACGGACGGGCAGACGCCTGAGATCGCTGTCCTGAAGCGGGTCGCCTGCGCAGATAAGGAGGCGCTGGCAAATATGCGGACGGAGGTCGAGACCATGAAGAAGCTGAAGGGCCATCACAAGATCGTCACCTACTTCGACTCGCATGCGTCGCAGCTAAAGGGTGAAGGCTACGAGGTCTTCCTGCTCATGGAGTTTTGCTCTGGCGGAGGGCTGATCGACTTCATGAACACTCGGCTACAACATCGCCTCACCGAGCCTGAGATTCTGCACATCTTCTCTGATGTCGCCGAGGGTGTTGCGACTATGCACTACCTCAAGCCGCCGCTACTCCACCGGGACCTCAAGGTCGAAAACGTCCTGATCACGAAGGCCGGAGGCAACACGGTATACAAGCTTTGCGATTTTGGGTCTACCGCGCCACCACGGCCTGCTGCGACTACGGCTGCCGAGGGTCGACTGATCGAGGACGATGTGCAACGTCACACAACCCTCCAGTACCGAAGTCCGGAGATGATCGATGTGTACCGAAAGCAGCCCATCGACGAGAAGAGCGATATATGGGCACTGGGAGTGTTGCTGTACAAGCTGTGTTACTACACCACACCATTCGAAGAGGTTGGCCAGATGGCCATTTTGAATGCAAGTTTCAAGTACCCACACTACCCACCATTTTCGGAGAGGATCAAAACATTGATAGGTGAGATCTTGCACCTATAGGCCATGGCATGAACTGATACTGAGCAGGATGGATGCTGCGCGAGAGCCCACAGCAACGGCCTAACATCTACCAAGTTGTAGCAGAATCATGTGCTATGCGACACCGAGCGTGCCCTATCAAAGATGTACATAATGTGCCCTAACAAAGCGAACATCACTGACAGTTCATAGATCTACTCTGGTCGGACCCAATCTGAAGCCAGACGGAATGAGCAACTGCCGCCAAGAGAACCCCAGGTAGCGTCACCACCTCCTGTGATCGGAATCCAGAAAGTTGCGCCAGTACAGAAGGTGCAGCATATTCCGGATATCACTCCGATGAGAAGGGGTCGACCTACTGCCCCTGCTCAGCAACCCCCAGCGGCGAAGCCAAGTCCCTCGCCGATGAGAGGCACAGCTTCAGACCCTTTCGCTGCGCTTGATAGTCAAGATGTACAGGTCCGCCGTGCGGCTGCAGATGAGCTTGCCTCGCGGTTTCCGTCTTTGGATGAGTTCTCCTTACTCCACGACCGCGGTCAAAAGTTCGAGTTTGGTCAATCTCCAAATCTAGGCACAACACCGAATAAGCGTTTTACTGAAGCGCTCGCCGACGACGCATTTGCCCTTCCGCCACCTTCCAAGACCGACTCAGCTCCAGGTACTAAACCGCCATCCAATGTGCCTTCAACTACCGTCTCGAGAACAGCGTCCCTCAAGAAGACAAGGCCCATCGAGGGCGGAGAGAGCCCTCGCCCCTCGAGTTCAGCGGTACAGCAGCCGGTCCCAAAACACAGCTCCATGGTTTCTACAGGTGTACAGACATCGCCTGCTCCGTCGCCTGTGCCCTCTCCATACCCAGATGTGAATAAACGACCGATCTGGAAAGTCCCCCTCTCTGGACATCACAATCGGACACAAAGTCAACCACGGACATTTGAAAATGCACAGGGTAGCCCCTCCTTGAAGCCATCAGAACTCTCGCTGCCCGTAAGGCCGTCTCTGGAATCGCGATCGAGGTCTCACCTCTCGAGCCTGAGCATTTCAAGATCGCCTGCCTCATCTCGCCCATCCTTGGAGGGATCGCGGCCATCTCAACTGGACATTGGGAGCACAATCGATCGCGCTAGATCTGCAAACTCGAACGCTCGACCAGCGAGCATGCACGTAGAGTCCAATTTGGACTTCTTAAGAGAGCGAGAGTCTGCTCCTGGGCGTAATTTCGATGCGCCTTCGCTGATACGACGCACCACATCAAATGCGATTGACGATTCTGACGCGGACTCCGACGCCAGAAACATCAGGTCCAGCGTGGATTTCCTTCGCCAGATTGAGGGAGATCCCAATGAGAAGCACAAGCACCGTCGCAGCAGTTCGCAGTCTAAGCACGCCCGACTAGGCAGTTTGTCGTCGCTCACAAGCAACACGAAGAACATTGTCAAAGGTAGATTTGGAGACGCCTTTCGCCGGTTCGAGACGAACAACAAGACGCCAGAGCATGAACGCGAAGAGCCGGCCATGTCCCCTATCGAACCTCATCACCAATACACATCGAATCACCGCGATCTTACGCCCATTGCAGGCTCCGTCGCCTCGTTGGCTCCTACAGAGGATGACCGCGGTCCTCTCGATGAGACGCAAGACTTATCACCGGAGGTGCGCAGAGAGTTGGAAAGGCGCAGACTTAGTGAAGAAGAGCGACGGGTGGAAGCGGCGGCTGCAGAGTACAAGCAGCGTGTTTCCTCTCAAGCGCAGAACAAACCTCGGGCACCTTCGAAGGCTTCCACTATACAAAACCGAGTCAAGAATCTCCTCAATGAAAGCAGCAAGCCTGCTCAGGTCAATCGCACTGCTGCAGGATATGGCAAGTATACGGACTCCGGAAAGCCGCTGCCAGTCCGACCAGAGGAGCAGGGTGGAACGCGCCCGCCACCCGTTGCCCGCAAGCCCGTCAACGTTGGGGGACAGCAGGATCTCGCTTATGCCAAACCCTCTGGCCGCCCCAGCATGCCTCCTCCAGCACCATCCGCATCAGCACCACCGGCGATCAACTTGCGCGCGCCATCGGGGCCGCCGCCACGCGCGCCCAAGCCCAATGCGCTGCGAACAGGAGGCTCGGCGAATCCACCAGGATCTCCGACTAAGCCTGCCTCCTTACGCAGTGTCAACCTAAGGGAGAAGCCACTCCCGGCTATCACGGGCGAGCCGGGTGGAGATGAATGGGATGTTGATGCGTTCAGTAAACGTTATCCCAGCCTCAGTGGGCTGGAAATGGTTGAGACTGAGATCCCAAAACGCAATATCAGGGATGTCTAGGTACTCCACTACGGTTGAGCATTGTTGTGAGCTTTTGTGGTCGGTTGTTAGCGATCTGTCGTAGGCTGTCGTAGTTGGATATGAAAGACATTAGAATATGGTTAGAGATGGCTCTTCGGCCTGGTAAATGTCAATGCAGAAACGCGCAACGTCTATTGACGAGTGCTTTGCTTTGGGACGATTATTGCCAACTCGTCAGATGGGACCATCGGGGTCCGGTACGGCTCGAGAGCGGTGGTCGAGACCAGACCAGCGGAGTTCACAGACACCTCCGCGCGCCAAGCTGACGTAGCCAATTGCGTCCATGCCATGTGGGCGTGTCCTCTCTTGCACCCAAACAACCCCACGGCGATGCGCAGTCGCACTGACAGGTAACGGGAGCTCGCGCGTGGTCTTGCTGAAGATGTCTGTCCTCCAGGGATTATCCACCCTCTCAGAACCGCAGTGTCTGCTCCTCGCCGTTCAATATGCCACCGAGTCGAACATCAACGCTTTGCGAGCATTGACGGCGCTGCGCGAATCTGAGTTGCCTCTCGACCTGGTCTTAGCTGTCCTTCTCACGTTTCTACCAGAGGGCGCAGAGCCCGCAACCTACGTCGAGTATCTGAACGAGCTTGCGACTGGAGCACGGCATCCTGGCGATGACCCCGCTGCCCATCTAGACATCGCTGCAGTCGAGGCACTGTCAAAGTCGCAGACTAAGAGGAGAAGGAAGGCCTTGGAACTCCTTCCGCTTGTTCATTCTCAATACGATGCAGAGCTCGAGCTCGACTCCTTCAGCCATTTCCTGATCCACCGCGCGCACCGTATCGACTCCCAGACCGGCCTGCTCGACCTTGTACCGCAACTGATCGTGCCCTTCCTGAACCACTCAGAGTACCTTCGAACATGGTTCATATCTACTGCCATGCCGCTGCTTCGTATAAGCTACGAGTATTACCCCCAGGGTACCGCCGTTTCGCTCGACGAGTTCGCTAGTCTGAGAGGAATGCGCGCGTTGGACTTCAACTTCTCGAATCTTCGCGCTTCGAGAAGAGTGGGAGTGGACACAGAAAATGCAGCCCGGGATATGAAGGGCATCGTCGCACCATGGATATGCGGAGCGAACGAACGCAAGAGGCAGAGACTGTCCAGCAGCGACCGGAGGGCATCGATAACAGAACAGCCGGTACAAGAGTCGAGCGATTGGGATTGTCTATTCCAATGGCTCCTGCACACTTCCAAAGAAGACTTACCTTTAGTGACCGCGATAATCTCTGAGTGGGACGGGCCTGAGGACATGGATCTGGGTGGTTTTGAAGAGGGTCGCGAATATGTGGACGAGGAGACCCAGCGCCGCGTAGAGATGAAGTACGCGCAGACAGCCTTAGCATGTCTGTATCTGGTCGATACAAATGATGTTGGAGCACTACAGACTGCGCACACCTTGCTCATGCGGATATGCGAGCTTCTCAATCACGAACCACCACCGGATCTCAATGTTGGTGTAGAATCACTTCCGACCTACGACCTCACGATTCCTATTCTGCAAGATGCTACTTCATCCTTGATCCAAGAAGAGCGACTCCTCGCCTCCGATAATGATATCACAAAACCGGATAAAAGCACTCTACGGATCATCGAGTTGATCCTTTTCTCGGCATGTGTCTTATTGACTCTACAACACGCCGTCTCACCACGAGCGGCCGCGAAGATGTCCTTGAGGGACGACTACTCTGAGCAGTCTTCGCTTCTCCAGAAGGTGCTGCACACTTTGACCAGCGGTCCGAAGAAAGACAGCGACCAGTGGCAGACCATCAGGTCCAAGCTGCTCTGGCTGTGGAGTTGGGGTACGAACATGCACGACAACGACCGCCATGGCCAGGGGATTTTTGGCATGCTCGAGAAAACGACCATCGAGACCGAAATCCTGAAGTCTCTCATTGAAGGCAGTCATTTCCCTCTCGCTGTGCAGATATACGTCAAGCCGGCCTTTGGTGAGCAACCTCTTCTGCAATCTGAGGTGGAGAAGGTGGTCATAGCAGCTGCTTTGAATCACTATGACAATGCCAGCAACGGCAACCGCAACAGAGGTGGTATGAAGCGTTGTGCAGATATCATTGCCGCATTTGCTCCACACTTCCACAAGTCATCACGATTCCAACGAGCGCAAGCGTTGCTCTCAGCAACCCATGCAATGTCTTTCTACTCGTTGAAACTCGAGCATGGCGTGCCATTCCAGCCAGTCAACATCAGAGTCACCGCAGATCCTCTCTCGCTCGTGCAGAAGCTCTTATCTCAAAACCTTGGGAGCTACACCAAACTCGACGACTTCGTCTCTATAGGACAAAACCTGGTCGTGTCAATGCCGTCGACAATCTTAGACGACAACAAAAACGCCAATTCGCTCGACGCGACAGCACTCGAAAAGAAGAAAGCCATTGCCGAACGCAGAGTCATCGGCATGGCCATCGACGCAGCCCTAGAAGAGGGCGACTTCGAAACCGCATACTCATACGTCGTCAACCGCCTAACCCCAACCGCCAGCCCCTCGCCCGCAGTCTCAACCTCCTCCCAGCGCTTCTCCTTCGACTCCAACACCTCGGAAAAGCATACCGCCACATCCTCCGACACAGACGACATAGCCTGGCGCGCGGCCCTGCGCGCAGGCCGCTCCCCCTCCTCCACCCCCTCCCACTCCCGCTTCAGCACGACAAGCGGGCGGCCGGACCTCCGGCGCCTCGAGCAGCGCATGGAACTACTCTCGCAAGCGCTGCTCCTCGCGCCCGCGCCCGCCCTGGAAGAAGTCCTCACCGAGTGGCAAGCCTGCGAAGCCTCGATGACGCACCTCCTCGCGCAGGAAACGGAGGCGGAGCAGCGCTTCAACGACGCCGCCGACCGCAAACTCCCCGGCGCTTTCGACACGGGCAGCTTGCCCTCCGTGCAGCCGCGCAGGGAGGTCGGCCGCGCCGCCGCAGAGGAGAGCCCCATGGGGCTGTTCGATGTGGCCAGGGGCGCCGCTGCCGCGTTCAGCAAGAGCGCGTTTCCCCTCAGGAGGGATGCGCGGCCGTCGTCTAGGCCCGAGGAGAGTCCGTCTGCGAGGGCGAGCGCGGAGGTCAGCGACGAGGATAGCTTGCACGGTAGCATGCACGGGAGTATGCACGGGCACGAGGACCGTGTCCGAAAGAGGGATCTGCTGGCGAATACGGCGACGGGCGCGCTGCAGTCTGGGTTGGGGTGGGTGCTGGGTACGTATTGAATGAACCCTTGCTGAGGGGATTTTGGACAAGTGCTAACGTCGTGTAGGTGCGAAGCCCGTGGGCGAGCAGGGCAGGTAGGGAGGTGTTTGGGGGTGTGGGGGGTGGACGTGGATGTGGTGCCGATATACCCTGACGAACAGACGGGGGCGTTTTCCCGCTGAGAACGTGCGATGTTTTGAATGTGTTGTATAAGTTTGACAGAAAAAAAAAGCAAATGTGGATTACAGGTAATGCACTAGGGAGGTTGTCGAGACGCCTGTCTTGGTTGCAGTACGCGGCTGGATGCACTGAGAGCATATTCGTCGCGTCTCCGACTGTGCGCCGCAAACACTGCAAGATTCAGCCAGGTGAACTAGAATACATCGTTTGGTTGGTGTATATCTATTGCACAAAAGCAGAGCTGATTGGGTGAGCAAGACAGCTTCTTGGCTATGAATACCTTTCTTTGGTTCCTGAGGACTTGGATTCTTCCGTTTTACCTGGCGTCTGCTCGGAGGTGATAAGGTGCTGGAGAAAGGACGGAGTCATGGGTCAGATAAGCAGCCATTCATACACATTATCACGGCGAAGAGAGAGCAGTGTTGGTTCCAGGGATCCATTCCTTTTTTCAAAGCCAAAGCCATGATCTATCTTCCTTGTTGCAACCCGCGCTGCACACCTTCTCCCACACATCCGTCCACATTTTCGAGGGGGTATACGCATCAACTAAGATGAATATTCCCAAAAAGGCTTCGCTGGAAACGAGGTCGTCGGCGATTAGATCGCGGGATGGTTGTGAGGCAGCGTCCATCGTTCACTGGGTGAGTGATGGGCGACACGCTTACTGCTCGGTCTGGAAGTAGTTGAGGAGGATGGAGCGCTCCTGCGACTCCTCACCCCAGTCCTTGACAACGACGCAAGAGCAGTTGACGACCTTGCGGGGGTTGCCCTCGCGGTCGATCTGGCCTGTAAACATTATTAGTCATACGCTCAAACACAGAACCGAATCCAAGATCAAACGTACAGAGACCAGCCCACTCGCCGAGCTGCTTGCCATCAGGGACCTTGATGAGAGGGATCTTGTGCTCGGAGCACAGGGCCACGACGAGCTTCTTGTAGGCCTCCTCCTCGCACGCCTCGTTGAGGACGCACATGTGGGCCTGGCGGCGGTCGAGGGCCTTGGAGGCCTCGCGCAGACCACGGGCAAGGCCGTCGTGGATCAGCGCGAGCTTGAGCACGCCCTTGAGGGCCTCAAGAACGCTCATCTGGCCGGAGCCGGTGGCGGCATCGGCGCTGACTTCGACCTCGGCGGCGGCCGAGACCTGGGACTTGGTGTCGTCTTCTCCGTCCGACTGTTCGTGCGTTAGTTGACTGGGACGTGGGGTTGGTTAAGCGAGTGGTGGGGTGTGGGAGCGCGCATTGCCATGTCGCGGCAATGGGTGTGAAGGATGCGCTGCGCCGAGGTGGAGAGCCGTACCATGATTGCTGTTGATCTATCGGGGTTCCTCGAAGAGTGTTGTTGTAGATAGAGAGGAAAGTCGTGCCTGCCGAGCGATGAGAAATTGACGTTGGTGCGAGCGGCTAGTGCCGAAGAAGCGAGTGGGCCGTGCGAGTGTGAAATCTTGGCGTTCTCATCACGAAGTACATTATGGATACTATCGAAGCCTCTGGGTTGGCTGTAACCTCAAGCTAATTTCCGTGTTCAAGATCATTAGTGGTACGTCGAATCATCGAGTTCAGATGACAGAAATGGCTGGATAACCAGTATGAGATTTGCAGCCACGATTGTACAAGCAACACGGAAGGAGCAACTGCGAGCACGTGATACGGACAACCGCTTCCAAGTTAGCTGGATATCGTCTGCACGACTATGCCTCAAACACGACCTGGTCACTCATCCCTTCATGACAGCTCTGTTTCAACTGTCGTAGATGGAGCGCCGCTTGAAATTGCTCCTTTGACATTTCTCCGCCCGGTTTTTTGGCACTGATTCGCCATGTTTTTCTTGTCTTCGTCTGGTTTAACTACAAGACGCATCCTTCAACATGGCGCACTTCCCCTTGCGTACTCCATACCAGTCCGGCCTTCAGTTCAACCTATCGCATATATAATCTCTGCACGATTTAATTCGGGATCGACAAAGCCGGCTGCTAAACCAGCCCGGCCTGCCTCTAGTTCAAAAAGACCATTACTTCAAAGAAGGGCAAAGGTCACAAAGGTCGGAGACGAATCAGCAAGCAAAGAATGGCCATCATCAAACTCATTAGACTCTTGGCCTAATACACATGGGCGGATTCCGCTTCTATGGCCTAGCGTCTGGTCTTTACTAGCAGTAGCTGGTATATACGGTACATTGGCGTATCTAGACGTGAAAGCCGGTATACCAAGCTCCGACGGCAGTCAACTTCCTGAACGTACTACTCTGTCTCAGTCCTGGTATCTGACCCCTACTGTTGTCTCTGAAGGCATCAAGGCTACCTGGAACGAGCTCGATGGCATTACCATCGGAATCATCCTTGCAAATACTGCGATGTGCCTGCCCCCCATCCGGAAACTGCTTGGAAGATCTGGGCTACCTGGACTACGCCCTTTCCAACTCGCCCAACACAGCTGGTCGTATGGAGCGAAGCAAGCGGTGAAAGAAGGTTTACTTCTAGTGCTGTTTCTTCCTGGGGTGGTTCACTACTTTGACGGCGATCTCTTCCACATCGCGGCATTTGTGATCAGTGTACCACTCATCACATCGAATCTGAGTAAGTTTGCAGCCAGATTCAACTTCATACCTGATGTTTCCATGACACTTGGCCCTCACTATAGTAACTACGCCATATTTGGTGTGTACTGTGTGGCGTACGCCACCGAGAGGATGTGGGCACCACATACCCTCATATTCAGACTGGAACCATCGTCCCTACTTCAGGCGCTGGTCTTCTGGTATGGATATTTTCTGACAAGGGGCTCTGCGCTTGCGAGACACGCAAGCTTTGTAAGCATCGGACTTCCAGCGCTAATCGAACATATGCTGACAGCTTCCAGAAGATTTTGGTCAGTACTGTGCTTGGCGGCGCATATGCCCTATGCAACATAAAACATCATTTCTGGATACCACTGGTCTCAGAGATCTCAAGTACCCAGGATTGATTCAACGAGCGTGAGAGGCAGGCATCATCCTTATGCAGGAACGGGGCGCATCTGATTGACTGTGACACTAGGCATAAGATCGACGTCCTGTATACGTCATAGAGCTATTATGAAGTACACAGTAATAACAATACACCAAACAAATCAACAGTCAGCTTGTCGTCACTATCCTCCCTCCAGAGCCCCTCCAAATATCGCCATCAGAATTTGGCGCCATATCTGTCTTACTTCGAAGAAGATGCGGTGAGAGCCTTGATCTCGTCCTCAGCAGACGGTATCGACCCAAGAGTGACCTTGACCGGTAAATTCCCCAGCACGCGCTCCCAATAAGGCCGCAACGGTCTATCCAGCACCTCCCAACGCTTGTGAAAGAGAATCTCCACCTCTTGCAGTTGATTCAATTGTCCCATCCCGCTTAGAAACAACCCTGCCAGCTGAAGGGGTGTCTGTGCATGAGGATAAAGAATCCGCAGCACCTCTAAAGAAGGCGGCAGACCTGCCATAGGTAGCACCTCCTCCCAATTTATCAGATAACCG
This sequence comes from Epicoccum nigrum, assembly GCA_002116315.1. Classification (NCBI taxonomy): domain Eukaryota; kingdom Fungi; phylum Ascomycota; class Dothideomycetes; order Pleosporales; family Didymellaceae; genus Epicoccum; species Epicoccum nigrum. The sequence continues at coordinate 1,165,548 of KZ107840.1, forward strand.
CGCAGCTGCGCGCTGTGTGAAAGCGCTTGCCACGGTACAGTCAGCTTCTTCAGACGGGGAAGCCAGGCCAGGCTGGTGCAAGGTTGGAAGCGATGCAGAAATTCCTTATCAAAAGCGGCGGTGTTGTCGATGATCAGAACCTTGAACTCCCCCAGATTTTCGAATAGGGTTCGAGCATTGTGGTCTTTGAGCTGCGACATGAGCCAGTCGAAGGATACCTGTACGTTTTGAAAGTTCGCAAGCTTGCGTGGGCTCGACTCGAGGACCACCGTGAGAGACGTGAGCTGTGGAATGTCTACGTGCCGGACGAACCTCGAAATCTGATCTCCGGCAAAGGGCACCAGCTCTTCATAGTCGATCCGGAAGACGAGGTTTCTCACCCCGGACATGCTCTTGACTTGCACCGGATCGATATGCGTAGACCCATACCTATCCAAATTGCTATTCGCAAACCTATAGCCCACAGAGAGACCGATGTCCAACGTCGTCAACTTTCCAAACCCCAGCCGAACTATGTCAATATTATTTAAAATATTGATCTTCAGATGCTGGACTTCTGGCATCTGGAGCCCTGAACCTAGGAAAAGCGGCAAGCATGAATCGCTCAAACAAAACCCGGCCTCGGCAGATTCATCCTCAGCTGCAAAGCCAAACATGCAAGGCAGAGCCAGCCGACTACGCCGCCTATCACCATCGCCCATACTAATAACGAACGACAGAGACCTGAGCGAGGGACACATCGCAAGCAGCAGCGAGGCAAACACCGGGCTCTGATGCTGCAGCACCGCGGCCTTCCACCGCATAGCCACCAGCACATCCGCGCCTCGCCTGTCGGGAACCCAGGAATCGATCTTGCGACAGCAATCGTTCAAGAGGGCGTAGTTGCGATTGTCAAACCGATCGAAAGCGTCCGTTGCAGTGCGCCCAAACCGATGGCGAGGAAGCTGCCCCTCTGCCCTGGGCCCGCGAATGTCGGCGAAGTAGGCCGTCAAACACAGGTCCTTGATCAGCGCTGCGTACTCTGAGTGTTGTAGCAGCGTGCGCACGAGGTGGATCAGTCCGCTGCTCGAGACTTGCGCGCCGACTCGGATGCTTCGGTACAAAGTCGGTTTCGTCAGACGGGCAAACTTTTTGTTCACGAGAGATAAGCGGGAGAGACTGGCGGTGTCGCCTTCAAGCTGATCGATGACCATGATGAGAAGCTCTTCGGGAAGCGATTGGAGGTTTGGTCGCTGGGGGAACGACTCGGAAAACGAGTCGATGCGTTTCTTATCATTAGACGGCCATGTGTAACCGACATCGCCAAAACCCATGTTGCGACGAGTTCTGCAAGGTTGGGGTGGGAGGTGGTTGAGTGATCGGAGGGAGGGTGTTGGGTTGGTAGTTGTTGTCGGTCGACGACGGTGACAAGAGGGCCAGGTGGTGGGTATATAACAAACCCCCATGCAGCTTTCACTCCCCGAGCCCCAAACTCGGTGAACGTGGCACAGTGAACTCGCGACACTAACGCATTCAACCACGGCTAACCGCGCGAGCAATGCAAAGTGAAAGAAAGCACTTCTACGATACTCTGCACATCCCTCTCCAACCCTCGTACCGCCATCTAACAGTCAGCTCTCCAGAGGTCTGCAGAAGGACAGTGTAGTAACAACCGATTTTGAGGGTAGGTGCCACGTAGCGGTCTTGTGGGAGCTTTGGATACTGTGACTAGGCGAAGTATTAAAAGCAGTGACGGTTACGTCGTGGCTTAGATCTGTATCGTTCATGTCGGTTAAAAACCCATAGTCAACACCAGTGTAAGGAATCACTCAAAGAACAGGGACCAGAAGCAGCTGCGCGCATTGCACAAGTTCCACATGGAAGAGTCCATCCGTTGAAGAGCCCACCACTCACGGGCAGGCGTACATCTACCAATACAAGCATGAAGGTTCCTACAAAACCCATCCTTCCGTTCCGAGCCATCCAACGCCATGCTAAACTCGAACAATGGAACCAGATCCATAATTCGTCCATGCTATCTTTTACACGCTAGCAAGCAAAATTGCCAGCTAACCAAACTCCCGATAAAAAAAAGCCCTATTACGCCATGTTGATCCAGAAAGTTTCGTGATACAAGGTACCATACACCTTATACATAAGGCCTCATAGCCTCGATGGGAGCGGGGATGCTGCGGTGGAACCACTAAGCCGCCGGACCCTGAATCTTGCCCAGGAAGCCATCGAGGTCGAATTCGTCGTCGTACTGCTTCTCGTCCCACAGTTCGCCGATATCGTCGAGGAAGCCTTTTTGGCCCTTTTGACGCAGTGTGCCAGTGGCGTCGACGGCGTCGTTCTCGTCGATGGCGTTGTCGTCTTTTGCGTTGGAGGGAGGAGGCAGGGCGGCTGGATCCGCACTGTCTGCCGAAACGTTGAAGAGATCGAGAATTTGATCTGTTTGCATAGAGCCGAGACCGGCGTTTTGCTGGTTGACGACGGTACTGGCGACATCGATCTTGAAGCGTTGAAGGCTGTGCTGAAATTAGTGTCTGCTGTGGAAAAGGAGGGATAGAATACGTACTTGAGAATCTTCTCTTCGAGTGTCCCGCGAGTAACAATGCGGTACACATTGACAACCTTCTTTTGTCCAATACGATGAGCGCGATCCATGGCCTGGATGTCCTTCTGCGGATTCCAGTCATGTTCAACGAAGATAACAGTGTCAGCACCAGTCAAGTTGAGACCAAGACCACCAACACTAGTAGTGAGCAGGAGAGCATCGTAGGATGGGTCCGAGTTGAACTTGTTGACAATGTCTTGGCGCTTCTCCGCCTGCACTGTACCATCGAGTCTCATGAACTGTACGCTGGGAAGCAACTTCTTGAACACAGTAGACTCGACCATGTCAAGCATCTCCTTCATCTGACAGAAGATCAGGGCGCGATGCTGAGAGACTGCCTCAGGCAGATCGCCATTCGCAGCCGCCGACTTATCGCCGGCGACATCTGCTGCACCAATACCGCAGTCGACCAAGAGATCCTTGAGCGCGCTGAGCTTGGGAGCGTGAACAATGTCGTCGATCGTAGTATTGTGCTTTTTCAAATACTGCTGTGTAGGCTCATAAGCCTTGTTCGTAGGCCCTTTGACCACAAGCGCAGGTGAGTTGCACAACTTCTTCATGTACTGAAGTGCTTGGAAGATATGCTGTTTGCTATCGCGATCGGCGTTGCCGGCCTTAGCTTGGATTTCCTTGCCTTGTCGCTTGTTGAAGTCGTCGAATAGGTTGCGCTGCAACTCGGACAGATCGCAGTAATAGTTCTGCAGGATCTTTGGAGGCAGATCATCCAACACCTCCTCCTTAAGTCGTCTGAGCAAGAATGGGAGAACTTGCTTGTGGAGCGCTTCGATAGCAAGCGCACCCTTCTCTTGCTCCTTAGAAGAGGACTTGGCGAATCTGGAAGCTGCAATAGGCTTTGCAAAACGCTCTTGGAACACCTTCTCGGAACCCAAAAAGCCAGGCATGAGGAAGTCAAACAACGACCAAAGCTCCAATACATTGTTTTGGATGGGTGTACCGGACAGGATCAAGCGGTGGTTTGACTGGAATTGCTTGACAGCCTGACTGGTCTTCGATTTTGAGTTCTTGATCAAGTGGCCCTCATCCAGAACGCAGTAGTTCCAGTTGACAGGCTTGAGGATGTCTGCGTCGTTCCTGCAGATGTCGTAGCTGGTGATAACAATGTCGACATCTTGGAGTTGAGACCTGTATTGTCCTCGGATTGGTGGAGCGCCGACGTAAGCCACGCACGAAAGGAACGGAGCATACTGGCGAATCTCTTGTTGCCAGTGACCGGACAGTGTGGGTGGGCACACGATAAGCGATGGTAGCTTGCGGAAGTTTGGATCGCCAGACTTTGCGAACTCGTCGGCTCGTAGATGGTGGTCACTAGCTACCATGCAAAGTGTCTGTAGTGTCTTTCCAAGACCCATGTCGTCACAGAGAATACCGTGCAGATTGTATCGGTTCAAGAAGGCGAGCCAATTGACTCCATCTTGCTGGTATGAACGCAATGTGGCCTTGATGCCAACCGGGATCTCGAATGGCTCCACTTTCTTTGCATCCAACATTTGCGCGACAAACTTGCGCTCACGGTCACGACCCTTCAGCAGCGATTCAGGTAGACCAGGCGGGTCAGGAATACCAGATTCCAAGGGAACTAGCTTGACGAGTGTTGCAAAGCTTGTCGTCGCCAGTAGACGGATGTCGTTGTCGGAATCGCTCATACGTCCCAATACTGGAGTAATCAGAAAGATGACATATGGTAGGATGCCGTCTTCCATGACGTGGATAAGATGGTATATGCATTCAATGGCACCCTGTCGGCCATGAACATTTGCACCGTCGCTGATGGTAGGCAAGACCGCTTCTACGAGGAGGGTGAAAGCTTCGACTGACATGACGCTGCAGATGGTTGCGAAACATTTCGCCGCGGCGTATCGCAGCACGTAAAGCCTACTTTGGAGGGCTCTTGCCACGAATGGCAGCAATTCTTTGACGAAACCGCGCACGTCAGGATGGAAGCTGCCCACCAACGCACGCAGGGTTGACAAGGCATCAACGACCTCTTGACCGAAAACTCCATCGTCCTCGGAAATCTCTGTAGGGAGAGCTGCACCAGTAAAGGCATGTTTGATGGGTCGCTCGATGAGGTCCCGTAAGGTTGGGACTTTCTGGAAGACTTCCGCGCCGAACTGTTCGACGATTTGCTCGAGTGCTTCGCGAGCTCCACGCTTAGTGATTCTCGCTGCGCGGGACTCCTCGGCAAATTTGGCAGCATCCGGATGGTCGCGAACGTCTTCGTCCTTCTTGAGCGTCAGAATACCAGTTTCAATGTGACCTTGACCCTGAAACTCGGGAGTCTCTGACGTTTCCATGCAGTAGAACTTGACGAGGTTACCAACAACCTTCTTGACAACAACGCCCTTGTTACCGTTGACCAAATGGACGATATAACGGGCTACGGCGGCCGCCGATCGCTTCTGCAGCTGCACATTCTCCTCTTTCTTAACGCTGTCCATCATGGCCTTGATCGGATGTTGAGGCTTCTTGGGAGGTGCGCTGAGCCAGATGAGACCTCCTGCAGCAGCTGCTTTGATGCGAACATCACGCTCCTCCTTGATTTCCTTTGCTTCTTGGAGGCTGGCTTCAATCTCTTTCCTGGAAACTTCCAAGTTGGCTGCGGCAACCATCCGGGCAGAGGGCGTCATTGCCTTCTTTAGCTTCTCGTAGTGGGTCGTTACGAGCTTTTCGGCATCGGCAACACCGAAAGCATACTGACTGGCACCCGGATCGCCCTGCACAATGACTGCCAGCGCTGGCAGATTCTGGACATGACCTTCTCGGAAGATGTTGAGCAGTGCAGTGCATTGTGTGCGCACGATCTGCAATTTGGGTACGAGATCTTCGTAAGCAGTCGGTCGATCGCCTTCGACGATGGGAAGCAGTGCTTCGGCAAGAAGATCTGCCAAGGGATCTTTGGCTGCCAAATTCTTGCCAAATTCCTCGATGACCATGGCTGCTGTCAACTGTGTTGTGGAGTTCGTGGAAGTGAGCGGCGGTAATAGCCGGTGACCAAAGATGGACACCCTGGTCTCTTCTGGCCAGGTTGCAATTGCTTTACCAAGAGCTTGTGCAGCTGATACTCTGGACCGAATCATCACATCGGCGCCAATAAGCTCAAGATCACCACCAATCATATGTCCGTCAACGTTATGGGACGTGGATGATGGAATGGGTGTTGATTCTTCTTTGCCGATTCGAGATTTTTTCCTTTTCTTTGCAGCTGGCTCTGTGCCTCCTGGAGGTGTTGATCGACGACTGGGTGTCGCTGTCGGTGCTGGACCCATTACTTGTCCGGAAGGTTTGATGAAATGTGACATGTCCATCGCGATGGGATGACGGGGCACTCCAATGGGCGTCAAAGTAAGCGGGATGATAGCGTTCAAGATCGGCTCGAGATGGGTCGCAATCTCGCTTCCAAGGTTTTCGACCATGGTGTTCCATAATTTCAGCGAAAGCTTCAAAACGCCCTCATTGCGTTCGAGGAGAATGTTCTGAAATATCAACTGCAACGCCTTGCTGTCAATCCACCCAGCTGAACCAGCGCTTTGTATATCAAGGAACGTGCTCAGTGCACGCAGCACAGCAGCGCGAACACTTGTAATGGTGTGACGGAGGAATGGGAAGAGGCGGGGCACTAGTTCATGGAAGGACTGGGTTGGATCTTTCTCTGCATTGGCTTGCATGGCCGTCAGCACTTGAGGGAAGCTGCAAAGCTTCGCGAGAAGGTCCATGATTGAACCAGTACTGGCGTTGAGGTCGTCTTGTAGCCCGTCAAAACATGACCAGACTTGGTTCATGAGGCCCTCCATTGCTTTGGGTCGCTTCTCGACAAAGTCCTTGGCAACAGGAATGAGCGTGGCTGCACTGAGGGCTCGGATATCATCATCAAAATCACCAAGACCTTGGATGACAGCCGCCAGTACCCCGTCCATAAGAGTATCATCCTCGCGTAGTAGGTCATTCCGTACAGCAACGAGATATCGCAGACCGATCATACCGCCTTGACAAGAATGCCAGCCACTATCGACTTCGAGACGCTTTCTGATGAGGCTGTGGAGTACGTTGAATGTGGCGAGAACATTGTCGCGGGAAAGGTATTGTAGCACAGAGCCGAGTGCTTGACCGGCAGTTTCCCTGATGGGTGCAACGGCCGTGTCGGATGTGTAGTCGGCAAAGCGATCGAGCATGAAGATGCAGCAGATGCGGCATGCGAGGTCGTTCAGCCACTGCTGATTCAGCTTGTCGTTCTCGGCTTGTGTCTTCCCTTTCACACGTCCAGCTCCTGCACCGTGCACACGCAAAACTTCACGAATGCCCATCGATGCACCGTGGCGGACCTCCCAGGTATGGTCGAACATTTCGAGCGCGAGGTACTCGCAAACTCGCTCAAAGGGCCACTCCAGACCAGAGTCTGTAGATTCGCCTTCAAACGAGGACTTCTCGGGTATCGCGGCACCCTTGAACTCTTTGACGAATTTGCCATCGTCGTCGCCGCCCTTGCGTTCCAAAGAGAAGTAGTCATCGAGGTTTTCCCCTGCTTCCCCATTCTCGGAGTTCTCCTGCTTTAACGAGGAAGGGTGTGGAGTCATGCGCGCAGGCGTCTGGAGTGCCTCTACTTGTGATGGTTTCCTTGCGCCAGGCTCATTGAAGTCCACGGTCACACCTTTATTGTTCTTTTGCGCAGATTTCTGTTTGCGCTTTTGTGCATTCAGCTGACGCTTGCTGAGCATTGGTTGGTCGCCGGTTGGTGTGGCACCAGGAGGTGACGCAGCAGATGCTATGCTGTCAGACCTTGCGATGTTTGTGTCGATGCGATGTATGGCGGGGGTCCTGAGGCCCAGGGTCTGCGTGACGGTCTCTTCGGCAGGTGCGGCAGTCACCTCTTTGAAAGGCCCGTGAAGCCCTAGACGTTTTGGAAGAACATCCTTCTGGTATGCAAGACGATCGGCAGGACTCATGGACAGCAGTTTAAACTCTAGTTCCTTGCTAGCGGCTCCGACAAGATGGCTGCCGTCTCTTAAGATAGCAGTGATATCGAGCGTGGCAAGGTCGAATGTACCGTTCATTTCAGGCGCAAGTAGCATCTCAACGTCGCCATTCTCTTCTTTCTTTACAGGCGCTGCCTCGCCATCCTCCTCTTTTGTACTGCCATTCGTCTCTGTCTTCACCTCTGGTTCAATTGGCTCATCTTCAGCGTTTGGGTCATATTTCTCGGCATTGGCAACGATGCCACCGACTGCTTTGGCGGCAGCGACACGTGTTTCCCAGCTCTTCGACCGCAAGAATGGAACAACACGATTGAGAAGGTTAAACAAGTCCTCGGGGTGCTGCTTCTGGACGTCGGCTAGTTGCTCAGCTGCAGTGTTCCGGATTAATGCCGTGCTGCCTGTCTCGAGGAGCCTTGGCGCGGTTAGCGAGAGTGCTTCAGGGTGTAACGAGTTTGCATGTCAAACTCGACTTGCGCAAAAAGCAAGATTGAATATATTGAAATAAGAAAAAGAAAAGCTGTGCAGCGTGTGCAACGAGCGAGTGGATCTGACAAAGAGTAGGGCCAAGGTTAAACTTACGTTACGAGTCGGTCCAATCTTGTAGCACTATTGTAGCATTAGCGGACGTGCAAAAACATGCAGGTACGAGCACCATACCTCATCGTAGTAACTGGCTGCTGCTCGCAGAGCCAGCGAGACTTGTTCTTTGATTAATTAAAAATTACTGGATCACCTGGGCGTTGCCATGGATCGAGCACTGCTCCGCAAAGCTGCACTGAGACGCGCCGTGATGTGGTCACGTGATGGATAGTAACGCGTGCGCGCCGGGTGTGCTGGTTCGGAGAGGTGGGCTGCTGGCCTATCTAAGAGATGCACCTGGACAGCATTAAATATCGCGTGTGTCAGGAACGGCTAGGCGCTTGCCTGCGCTGGGACTAGCGCCAGATCAGGGTGAAGAAACTCGAAATTTTTGCTACCGCGACAGCGCCGGTGAACCACTCAAAGCGCTCCGAAACCGTCGCTAGGGCTTCCGCGCTGCAACGGCGACGCTGGTGATGATGGGTTTGATGGTATTGTGTGTGGTGTTACTGAGTGCTACTGCTGCGCAGCCATCGCACTCTCTTTATTCGATATGCACAAGGTGGCCTGGAGGAAGCGCTAAGCGGCATTGATCACCGCCTCACAGTTCGCGCCCCAGACGACACGCTTAGGCTTGTTGGCTGCGACTCCAACTTTTCAGCTTTGGGTATCGTCATTACACTTGGAGACGGCGCGCGGTGATCGTTCTCTGGGTTTCAAGGATGATTCCACTTGCCCGTTTGCATCGACAGTCGACACGTCATTCTGGAAATCGCCCTCTGCCTTGAGCCTTGGAAGTCTTCGGTGTTGCCAGGCTTCCAGTCTGACAGCCAGCCCCAGCAACATTTGTGGCTGACAAGGCTGGAGATACGCGCGCCCGTGCGCCGTGTTGTACAGCCGGGAAGTCAAGAACCAACAAAGATCGCGTATGAGGTATACTACGCATACGCAGCTAAAACCGATCTTTGAAATTTGCTCGGGTCGAGTCGCTCTCCGTCTCGTGCACGAAACGGCCAATATCGATCGTGTTCGGATGGCAGCGGACAGGCCATCGCGTTGCGACGCGTCGTCGTGATGGGCACTCGCTTCAGCACTGAAACAGCAGATTCCCGTTGATCTGCGTGCGGCTACCTTAGCGTCACGCTAGCCTTGACATCGAAGCTCGTCATCTATTGCCTTTCACCAGAGCCTTGCATCTACATAATGTGATCCTTGTCAATCTTGCGTTCAATAGTTTTCGTTAGATGACTTGCTGCACTACTTAGTGGAAGTCATCTTATGCTGTTAGCATGGATAAGACATTGAGTGTCGGTGCTTCGACGTTAGCATGTAAGTTGTTATCTCGAAAATTAGGATTCTAGTACACAGGTACGATAATTGCGTGAACGGCAGCTCCAGATCCACAGCTTTGTGACAGTGTGAAGCCGAATACATGAACCGGGACTAACAAGAAGGATTTTTAATCCTGCGAATCACAGTAACCTTGCATCTTCAATGGACTGTCGTTAGCAGTCGATAGGTCGCTGTGTCATCTCGGGGTACATGCAGATACACACCAATGCAAGAACGAGGAACGCCAAGGTAGGTGCACGATGTAGCTCACCAGAATGCACCATACAAAGAAACTTCCTCTATGATTTGCCTTGCAGAGTGCGAACGACAGACCCGAGATACGTGTGGATTCGAATTATCGCAGACGTAACCAAAGATGAGTAGCCTACTTATCCAATTTTAACCAAGATCCTTCACAATGTTGTACGGTCCGACCTCTACAGATTTTCCTATTTCTATTTGTTCCCATGCTTAAATCAATTTGATACTACAACTCAACCATATGGAATGCTCCTCTGGCTTGAAAGTGGTAGTATCAATACTATCAATTCACATTCTGTTCCGAGCCCCTCTAAAGCAGCAACTCGAAGCCCTCCGCCGGTTGTTTTACAAGCCTACTTCACTTGCAAGCACCCAAACGACCATCACGTCCGATCAAAACCTACAACAGCTTCGATCGGCCATGATGCCCCACACAGCGAACATGAAGCGAAGCCACTCCTCTTCTTCAATCTCATCGACTCTATCTGCTGAAGAGACTCCAGGCGAGGGCACACCTTCCTCACAATATTTTACGCCTCCGGCCTCTCCCCCTCCTGAAAACGATGAGAACTACCTCACCTTCAGCGATGCCAGCATCACCAACAACCAATTTCGCTACATCACGCACGTAACCGGCAACGAAGCGTACATGCAAGACTACTGTCTGGACATGGCGCTGAAAATCCTCGCGCATAACACAGAGTGCTCTGCCTCCCAGATCTCCATCGCAAGCACATTCGAATCCCAGATCTTCTACTTCGCCGCCTCCGACAGGAGCGGATATGAAGAATACTCGAACCTGTTCAAGAACGCAAAGTGGATTTTCATCCCCATTAACGACGGTATGTCGGGAAAGGCCAACACCGAGATCCAAGGCGCGCACTGGAGTCTGCTCGCCCTCAACCGCGTTAGCAAGACAGCGCACTACTTCGACAGCTGGTTCATCAACTCGCTAGACTACCATCAACTTGCCGAGATCGTTTTCCGCGGCATCGCAAACGTGCTTGACGAAGACGTAGAACAGTGGATGGCTAAGGTTGAGTACAACTCTCCTAACCAGACCCGGCATAACCTTTGCAAGGAGGATGCGTGGACTTCTTGCGGGCCGTTTGTGTTCACAATGGTCAAGTACCTGGTGAGTACTATACAGTGGGCTCAGCGCGAGGGGGTTGAGGGTCAGCACACGTTGGACCTTGCGGATGATTTTCCACGACTGTGGGGTGCGGACTGGAGTTCGTTGGCTACACGGTTGGAAATGCAGGATATCATTGCCCAGATGAAAGAGGAGTTGACGGATAGCGAGGCGCCGGCGCCGTGAGGGGCTCCTAGCTCAGGAGCGGATGTTGTGATCATCGTTTCACTCGAGGACATGTATACTTATCGCAAGGCAGAGTACTTTCTGGTTCATATATTAGCACAGGAGTTGTAGTCATGATATCATCTTTCATTTGTTATAGCTATATCACATCTTCTCTCTTAACCTCCCAACTCCCAGTTTCACTAACATGCAATCGCAATGTCGTTACGTCATATCTACAAGTGAATGTGTCTGAACGAGTGCGGCCAATTCCAGTGCCTAAAGTGGTAGTCCAAAGACCAGTTTACGAACATAAGAAGTAGAACATGTCAATCTCGACGCCGAGCAGCACTTGCGGTCGAGTGAGTTCTGTAAATGCTCCCAAAAAACGCCAGTTACTCCAGTGATCGCCGAATATAAAAACAAAACAGGTGGGAAGAGTTGCAGGCATGGGTATCCAGCTCTGTGCCTATGTGCGGGGGTGTGCAGTATATACTCGACCTTACAATGGTCGGACAGCCATGCTTTTCCAAGCAGGCAGACCGCGCAAAACATGGTTCAAAACGCGCGAACGCGGAAACATGTCAAAACATCAATCTTAGCAAAGTGCGTCATCCCCTAGTAGACAGATGTGGTGGTGCGGCCGAGGTTAGGAGGCTTGCGTTCACTGTAGCGGGCATCTTCGCCACGCTTAGGCGCCCATCGAACGTCTTCTGGGCCGTAGCTTGGCGCATAGGACACGTCGTGAGGGCTGTAGCTTGGTTGGCGCTCAGGCATGGCTCGTCTGCGGGTGTAGTCCGATGGGAGTTCACCATACTTCAGCTGACCAGAACGACCGCGTTCTTCACGAACAGGCGATGACTGGCGGCTGGAGCGTCCGGGTGCATAAGTCTTTGCATGTTGAAGACCAGGTCGATTGGGGCCCATAGGAGGTCTACCGATAGGAGAGGGTGAACGGTGGCGCGTACGTTCTGGTTCACGAAGAACGGTACGATGCGTTGGTGGATCCATCGCTTTGACGCCTCCTTCGGCTGCGCTGTAGGTGTAGTAAGTCTTGCTGGCCGACTGGGGTGCTGGAATCGTTCGATATGAATCGCGGTCAGGACTGCCGTTAGCCTCGTTTCGAAGACCCGAGGGGCGAGCGTAGGTCTTGGGTTCGCGATGCGAGCCTCCCGCGTCCGATCCAGGGACTGTGGGCATGGTGGCGGAGCGGCTTAGACCGGGGAATCGAGGTGGCGAACGTTCACGTTCCACGCGACGATATGAGTCAGTCGCAGAGCGCTGGGGTGGGGGAATGCGGATGTCAGCCGGCGATGAAGATGACTGTTTGAACGACGGCCTTCGGTCGTCCCACTCTACAACCTCGGGGATGGCGCGGGGCATGCCGGAGCGCTCCTTGGGGCGGGCAGATGACCTGCGCGGCGCAGGCTCCGGTCGGACCTCTCGGTGCCTAGAGGAGCGGCTGGGCTCGTAGTAGTCTCGCGAAGTGGTCCTTACAGGCGACGGGCGAACGTTGATCTCGGCCTCAGCACGAGACTTGGAGATGTAGCGGATGGCATCGTCCTGTTGCACGCTCAGCTTGCGTGGAGTCGAGGTCTCGTAGTCGTCGTAGCGGCGGTCATCTCGGCGACGCTCCTCGCGACGCTGCGAATCGTCCTCTGCGCTACGGACCTTTGTACGCTCGCGCTCGTAACGCGCTCTCTCCTCGCTCGATGAGCCATCGCTATCAACGGGGAATCGGCTTGTTCGATCGCGGCGCTCGCTATCGCGGGCCTTGGTGGTGCTCGATCGGGTACGATCTGAGGGCTTGTCTCGTCGTACTTCCTTCTCATACTTTTCCCTCGACGAGCGTGGTGGTGCGCTGGGTCTCGGCGACGAGCGTCTGGGCGATGCATAATGCGAGTCTGTCTTGTGGCTGCCGTGATAGCGTTCGTCGTCGTAGTCGTGGTTCCGCGATGACGTCGTTCCCGACGGTCTGCGCTCCTCGGTAGTGTAACGGGAGGATGTGTGAGCGGTGTAAGAGCCTCCACCAGACGTAGGTTGAGCAAAGCGTGCACTCTTAGGCTCCACAGTCGAGCCGCTGGCCGCCCTGGCAAGCTTCTCGCGGCGCAGCTGCTGCAGCTTCAGCTCGGCTTCGTAGGTCGCCTTGCGCGTGTCGTCGCTCAGGGTCTCGTAGGCCTGCTGAATCTTGTGAAACTCATCTTGTTTCTGTGCCTTCTGAGCCGGGTCGGTGACCTTGTCCGGATGGCAGGTAAGCACCAGCTTGCGATATGTCTTCTTGATGGTGGCAGCGTCGGCGCCTTTCTCCAGACCCAGGGCTCTCCAGTGATCGGGTAAAGGGTCGGTGGACATGGCGCTGATGTGGCGTCCTGTCGAGGATTGAGGGTTCCAAGATGGAGGGAAATATAGGGGTTTTAGCAGGAGCCTGTCGCCGCAATGCGCAGTCGCAATGGACGATCAGACTTTTGTTGAATCTAAGGGCACAGCAAGCGGCGTGCACATGAATCGGCGAACGAATCGCGGAGGGTCGTCGGCCTGTGGCGGTAGTGCGCGGCAGAAGTGGCTGGTGTATGGAGCCGAGGTGGCAAAATCAAGAGTCGGCGAAGCGAAGGTTGAACAACAGGGAATCTGGGCCCAGATGGGGTGCGCTGTTGCTGTGTTAAAAGAAGGTGGATTTGCAGGCGTCTCCTGTTCCTCGTGTGAGGTCGGGGGGTGTGACGCCGCGGCTTGGTGATGCTCTGCTAAGCTAAGGATTCCTAGTCGGCCGGTTGTCCCTGACTTGACAGAAACCTGGAGATGCTCGTGGCAGCCCGATCGCTCTTTCAAGTGACGGACAATGGAGATGAATGCGGACAAAGGTACGCGCAGCTCTTACAAAGCGTGCAGTGGGGCTGTGTACTTCTGCTAATTCGCTTCAAGCGATTGCTGTTGCGAGGGGAACACGATCGACTTTGCGGTGTACGGCGGTGTGAAGAGGGGCTACGTCAATGGTCCTGCCCAGCGTTCCGGTTGTTCGTAGGCCGCGTCCCAGACGATGCTACGATGGGATCGAGTGGGAGTACAGAATCGAAATATAGAAGCAGAAAGGTTCAAAGCGGTCCAGTATGTGATAATATGTGCGACAGAATGATTACAGTTGAGAGCAGTCAGCGTGCGAGGGGGCTGCAAGGAATGCGACTCCATTTAGGACCACACGGAAACGCAGACGCACATGAGGCTATGCCCGTCGATGCTGCATCGAGTGTGATGAGGACTGAGGACTCCCGCATATGCTGCGTGCATCAATGATCAGGGCTCCCTAGTGTCCCCCATAGCGGGAACGCGGTCTTTGGCGCAGCTGGCAGCACGCCCTCGGCGCATTTTCGCTGCGCTGCTGCAAGCCCATCGTATGGTACTGACCGCACGCCCTGAGCATACTGTGGCTTCTCTCCCTTGATCTACGGACTACCGCGTGTTTGCCTCGGAGTGAAGCTCAACGGCATTCGTCCCCAGAGGACAATTCTGCAGCCTTCAATGAGCCACTTCTCACATCTTGCTGGGTGTTTGCGGGTCCGATTGGTGCAGTCCCTGTCCCCAACACCGCTGTCCTTTCTGGTGCAGCCGGCACCAGCGGCTACGAAACACACGCCCAATCAGGTCGTCATGAGGCCATATGGTCAGACACGACGGAACGAACCTGCATGATCCAAAGACCACTGAAAAGGGCCTTGTGCCTTCAACTGACACCCCCACAGTCCTCAATCGCTGCCAATCAGAAAAATACCCCATTGCTGCTAGAGACAGACATTTGCAGAGACGTGACCAACGGCAGTCGTGCAGATGGAGCAAGTGGCCCGTGACGACTGCGCATTGTTAAGACCGCTCGAATGATCTAGCATCTCGTCGAACCCGAGACATCAAGACCTTCAGACGCCGTACCTGATCAGTCATGCGACTCCGGCACGCCTGCTTCCTTTTGTGCACCCGTTACTTTACTCTTGGAAAGGATGTGCATGCCCTGACTCCAGGCCAGGATCCTACACCTTCAGTTCATGTGGAGGATGTGCTCGGCGGTTACTTCGCCAGGCAGCGATTCCTGAGCGCTCGATCCGTCCCGGAGACTACCAAAGTTGACAGACATTAGTCTACGATAGTTCGCCCGTGTGAGTGGTCGGGTAAGTACGCTTACGCAGACTAAACTGCTCGTTGCGGGGCATCGGCGCATCAACACCCAATCGTCACTGTGCTTCGTGAGGCCTGCAGTCTAGAGTTCCAACGTGGTCGTCTTCAATTGAGCAGAGCGGATTGTGAAGTCACGATGTGAGGCAATGTGGATGTAGGAACCAGATGATGGTTCCAGCGATGAGATCATCTAGGGCTGCGTGGGTGGTGCTTGCAATCTACGGTATCATTGTACATCTATGCAACCATCTTCCATCCACACTGGCAATTCAATATCGACAACAATGGGTTTGTTGGTGCCGGTTGTTCTTCCGTTAATCCTCGGCCCAAGAAAAGCAGCGTTGATCACGGCGGTCTCCTCGTATCTGAGCGATCTGGACTGACTGCCTGAATCGCCTTGCAAGGCTGCCCTGGGTGCAACAACATCATGCCTTTGCTCCATGACCCCGCTATCTTCAGGCCATTCAGACGCCTCACTTTCTTGAAGGGCAACTTCAGTGAGGCTCGACGTCGATTTTAGGTTGTGTTGGTCAGGCTGAAAGACCCCGATCTCAGGCAAACCAAACTGATCCCCAGATCCACCTCGCAGCGAGTCAGACTCACTCTGACGTGTCGCACACACGCTGGCACCCAAAGGACGCCCCAAAGAACGCCCAGACTTGGACGTCAGATCCAGTAGAGACAGCTTCTTGTTGCCACTTCCAGGGTCCTTCCAATGTTCAGTGCTTTCGACAAGGCTGTCGTTGCGGAAAGGGCTCCATTGGACCCTATCAATTCCTCGAGCCTCATGTATATGACCGCATACATGCAACAACGGCCTAACGACAGCCAATCTCCGTATAAGTGCAGGACATCCAGACCGGCTGTCCTTTGTCGCAGCATCGCAATGCCCCTTCGGTGGCGTATGAGTTACTACGACATCGGTGTCCGTAGGTATGGATGCCCATAGCCTCTCAGCGTCCTGCTCTTGATACTCGAACGCCCAGCGGCCTAGTCCAGGTGTACTTGGACTCCCAAAAACCTTAAATCGCGTCTGCGGCCCCGTTGGCTTCTTCAGATACACCACCGTAGACTCGTTCTCCAGGTAGGTGATGGTCTCTGACTCTTGCAGCAACTTCTTGCACCCTCGCGGACTCTGCCATGCAGGCCACTTCCAGCGACTGCCCTTCTCTTCATAGAACTTCTCATCAAGCGTGACCTCGTGATTGCCTGTTCGATATCAACATCCGCACGTAGCTTAACAAAAGATGAGGATAATCTACCAGCCACAACGATCTTGACCTCGAAAGGCGCCTTCTCCAACCACGCCACTGTTCTTTCTAACTCATCATATGAGCCTTGATTTGTCAGATCCCCAGCATGAATTAACACATCGCCCGGCGGCAGCTTGGGCGTATTGTTATGCGTATCCGAGATGCAGACTATGCGCGTCTTGCGCTTCCGAGCAGCGTGCAGCGCCATAGCGAGCGATCGTGTGCATCACGGGCGATGAACCACACGTGGGGTAATACAGTACGCACAGTGTTTGCTGCAGGGAGTCATATACACACGCCTCGTATCAAACAACTAGGCAGCAGACATTGGTCTGAACCGATGATGTCATCACGCTTCTGATACCCCTCCCCCTCCCCCTCCCACTGGCATCAGCACCAGCGAACATCACAGCAGACGGCGTGGAAATCCCCCATGTCTAGATATCACCCCCGTTCCCTGTCCGCCCCTCGTGGTACCTGCCCATCACCCAGGCACAAGCCCGAGAAAAGCAGCAACTCCGCCGCGCCTCGGCCGGCGACATCTTTACTTCGCCACCCCCCGACAGATCAACATGTGCAAGAACGACCATCGCTGACAGCCCATCGTGTAATCGTAAAAAGCCGGGTTACACACCCATTACAACACAGAGCCGTTGCAAATCCAGATCCCCGCGTTGAGTAATCGCGCATGTCGTGCTCTCCTCGGAGAGTTTCGAGCGCGGCTGCGGCTATAGAGGGGGTGAGATGTGCTGACCTCAGCTCAATTCGTGCAATGGTGGGGTGGCGCGTCAGCCTTGTCTTACACACTTCTCCTGCCTCACCGCAACATCTTTGAGAAGGGTTTGTGGCTGGCTCGGTGTAAGAAGATGCTGGATAGAGTGCGGCTCTGATGCTGTGTAGCTGTTCATCATGCTGTGAACGGCGATTTTGAGGTACAACATACTTCCGACAAGAGAGTGACAGTTGAAGGGCTGCAGGGAAGTTACACAGAACATGGATGGACTTGGATCTCACGTAAACGATCGTTCGGGGTTCACGAACGACTCATTCTGACAGCAAATGAGAGATCAAGATGTGCATTGACTTTTGGCAGCACGACATTTTTGTCCTTTTGCGATGCTCTCTACCTTTACTTCTCCATGCCTACCCTCCCGTTCTCCTCGTAAGTATAGAGCACACCAAACATCACCATCCCTTCAACTGGCCTTTCAGCCCACCCATCAGTAAGAGAAACTGTGGCGTAGCGGAACGAAACGGTTTCTATTGTCGAAGTTGCTGAGGAGCATCCTCGAGGTATTTGACCACATGTTTGCAAGTGACTCCGGGCATCGAGTAATTGGCGTACTCTCGTCACTATCGTCAGAAGAAATAGACGAGCGAGGGTTGTCCAAGGAATGCCGCATGACATTAGCGGCCCTGTACCAACATCAGCTCATAAGGTCGTAGTGAAGATCGGGCCACTCACTGTGCATCTCTGGCGGCTCGACGTATACCGGCTTCGATGTCTTCAATGATTTCCCTGATGTCCTGCAAGATTTCCTCTGCTCGTGTAGGGCCAGTCTCTTCAATGCTGAGGGAGTAACGGTGTTCCGCCGTCTCACCACCACGCAACCGTGGACCCTCAGCGTGGGCGACCGGGGGTGCCATGTACGATTCATTGTCGTCAACGGTCATTGTGAGTACAGGGTCGTCTTGACTGGCCATAGCAGTAGATTCTGACACAGCGGCAGATTCTGACCGCAGGACATTGTGTGCATCGGAGACTATCACTCCAGTGTCACAGTCTTGCATCCAATATAGATGATCGTAACCTACGCCCCGCTGGTCACTGTTCGGATCCACCAGCAGAAGACGAAGCGTACACTCGTAATATTCTGGATCGTCGGTTATTTTGAAACTGGCATATGTATCGTAGCCGTGCGAGCGCATGTAGTAGCAAAGCCGTAGAGCTTGAAGAGGCTCTGGCGTTTGACCCTTTGGTGCGATATCGAGTGTCCACATGTATGCAGTCTATGGATCGAGGACTGTATCGTGCTCCTCGAGGGCTTTTAGGATCTTGATCTGAACTTGCACGTACTCAAACGATCGCTCAAATTCCGCCTCGTGTTGCTCTCTGTATGCTGGTACGGGTAAGAACGGAACGACAGTGCGAGCGAGTTCGCGTGGTTTCGGACGTGAATTCATACGTGGATTCCGAGAAGTATACTGCGTTCTTTGCTCAAATATCACATCGTCTATCTCAGACTCCAGCTGATTCATTTCGGCGCTCTGTATGTATTGAGGCTGATGTCGTAGCTCGTCAAACCGCTCGAGTAGAGGATTGATACGTTCGCGACGGTTGCGAACCCGCTCGTGCGTTGTCTGTTCTGCGAGTATATTAGTAGGTCAAATTGTGTGCTTTCACCCAAAAGCTATTTTTGTAAAACGTGCTACTCAGATGACTCTTACGTTGTGATAGTTCTCGTGTAAGTCTTTGAACCTCAGAAGCCACGCTACTCAAGTCTGAGACTGTTGTTCCATAGGGTTGAGTCTGGGCTGGAGGCGGGCTGTAGGACAGAGGAAACTCTTGATCAAGTCGATCCATGGTGTGGGCTTTATGGCCTTTTGCCGTAGCGTGTAGAGAATGTGAATATATATAATAGCGCTGTAGTCAAAGATAAGTAATGGATGACACTTGCGGGCATACGTTGTGTCATGAATGTAAAGCCGATGAAGATTTCCAATATTGTGAAGTTGCCAGCAAGTGGTTGATGGGAAGGTGCATCTCAGGCATGCGTCCGGTCCGTAGTGGGAAGGGCTCCAAGAATCAAGTCAGGAACAGTCGACCACACGATAGCATCCAACTGAAAGTACCAAGCGACAGCGTGCAGATGGTTCTCAAATATACACCAAGAATCATCTCAACATCTAGATCTTCAACCCAGGAATGGACTTAATGATCAGTTTGGGATGGATGTAAGTGCTGACAGGGTGTTGAAAATCGTCCGTAAAGCATGTCAATAGTTTGGTGTGATGGTTGTAACACACGAACCAAATACTACATATCATGGATATTGCTGTTCGGAGCGAGGTGAAACGAAGACGTAATCCTACATAGCGTTCCTTGGGTGATGCTTGATACAACTCCGTCTCAGCTGATTTTGGACGTTCCATCGATCCGATACCTGCCGCCTTTGGCTGTACTCTGTCAAAATTGTCATTTGTCAGGGGCGCTTACACAGACAAGTGCGTGGCTGTGTTCTGTTACTGGGTCAGTGCGTCGATCGTATAGCATATACGAGCGTATAGATGTGGGGCTAACGTATATCTCGCGACGTCTACCTGTGATGGTTCTAATCAGAAAATCAATAGCTACAAATATGTTGTCCATGTTGCCTACTGGAGAGGGCAATCCGATCTTCACTTCCAGTCTTTCTCTTTTCTCCACTTCTGAGTAACGATTTCTTACCCTACCTTCCTTACATATTTCTTTCTTCACGAAACCCAACGAACAACCACGATGGCGAGTGAGCACGGCATTTACCAGTATTCTCCTAGCAAGGCAGCTTGCATCCTGGCAGCTGGACTTTTCGGACTCAGCGCGTTGTACCATTCATTCCAACTGCTTCGATCAAGAGCTTGGTTCTACACTTCGTTCGTTATTGGTGCCTGGAGTAAGTCACGTCTTTACCGTGGAAGGAAACTACTGACCTTAATCAGTGATGACAATAGGTTACAGCGTACGCTACATCTCCGCTGGGGATACTTTGGCCCTGGGACCATACATAATGCAGTCCCTCTTCATTATCCTACCACCTTCACTCTACGCCGCCACAATTTACATGATCTACGGCCGACTCGTCCTTTTCGTCAATGCTGCGGAAGCTTCGATTATCCGACCAACACTCGTCACAAAGGTGTTTGTTTGCGGGGATGTTGTCGCATTCTTCATGCAAGCTGGTGGCGGCGGCATGATGGCGGAGCCTACCATGACGGACTTGGGGCAGAAGATCATGCTGATCGGCCTCTTCGTACAGATGGGATTCCTCGCATTCTTTCTCACCCTCGCAATTGTATTTTGGATACGCATGTCCAAGTCAACGAAGCAATTCGCAGTTCCGCAATACAGCAAGCACACGTGGGACAAGCTTTTGAAGATGGTGGTTGCTGCCGCGGTCATCGTCATCCTACGATGCGCCTTCCGTGTCGTCGAATTCGCGCAAGGACATAGTGGCTACCTTGTCAGTCATGAGATATTCATGTACATCTTTGACGCAGCACCCATGTTAGTTGTTCAGGTCATGATGCACTTCGTCTATGCAGCGGATGTCTTCGGCACATGGAGGCATTCCAGATTGGGAAAGACAGAGAGCGTTATTGATCTCTATCAAAGAGATCAAGTATAAAACAGCAGTGTGCAAGGTGTGTAAATAGCAGGGGGTGGCAGTTGGGGGTTGCAGAATGAAGCAGTGCGTTTAGCGTGTCTCATTCAAGGTTTAGCGTCGGCCAGAACCGCAGGGGGCGTATTTCGTTTTTTGCATCAATGGATATCTTTCCTTTTTCCTTCAAATCGCCAAATTCGGTATCATCAGCTTTAATCGAGCGATACAACCAACCAATTGCTCGAACTTGCCTCCAGAAATACAACATTGCTAAGCTGTGATGGGTCAGACTCGTCGTGCACATCGCAAGTCACGAGGAGGTTGTGATGAATGCAAGCGACGGCGTATAAAGGTATGATTGTAGTATCTGTTACACAGGCTTCAGTGAGCTAATAATGCAGCTAAGTGTAGCGAAGAGAAGCCATCGTGTGCGCACTGTTTGCGCCATCTAGTCAACTGTGTATATTCTCTACAAATTCCTGAAAGAACGAAGAGAAGCACAGCCTCGCCGTTGAGCTCCACAAGTCCCGTCGCGACGCCTTCGCGACAAGCTTCTACTTTCAATGACCCATACCCTACAAGTTATCAGAGCCATGTCGCATCCGATCCATCGCTTTACACTCTTAGCGATCTGGCACTCCTGCACCACTGGATCATGGTGACAAGCCCCAACATTGTGCAGTCACCATCAGTGAATCACATCTGGCAGATAGCATTTCCACAATTTGCGTTCACGAATGGGGCATTGATGAGCAGGATTCTCAGTATCGCAGGTTTGCACCGCGCCTACTTGGAGCCCACAATTGCAAACCGACAGACTGCTATGATAGTAGCTGAGCAGCACCACAGCCGAGCAATCGACGGCCTTATGGAGAGCTTGTTAGTCGATATCGATCCTGGATCCGGAAACGCTATCTTTGCGAATGCGGTGCTGACTTTCTTCTACGCCTTCGTCTCTTTCGGACCTCTTTACAATAAAGAACATACCGGCGACAGTGCCGCTGCCTACACCTCCCGTATCTTAGGCGCCTCATGGGTACCTTTGATTCTTGGTCTGAAACCTGTATTAGCTCGAGTTCATGAACAAGTCGTCGAGGGCCCTCTGCGCTCTTTGCTTGATGTCGAGAAATGGTATGAGCTGCAACCTGGCACCGAAGACGATCCAGACGATACGCACATTGATCGTACACGGGAACTCTGGAGTACAAGCAGCTACAGCGAAGAAGATAAAACTATCTACAACGGAGCTTTGGGTGGTTTGCGACAGTGCAACATGTGGCTGAAGAAGTCTTACGGATGGGGTGCTGAGGACGCGCCGCGGAAAGCGAACTACGGACCCTGGTCTGGCCCTTTCATCTGGATATCCATGATTCCTAAGGCCTTCTTTACGCTTCTTGATCAAAGACAAGTGCCTGCAATGGTTATCTTCGCCAACTTTGGCGCTCTGCTTCACCGGTTGAATCACCTTTGGTACATGGAGGGATGCGGCAAGAGTATAGTCGAAGTTGTAGATCAGTGTCTTGGTCCATACTGGAGCGAGTGGCTTGTTTGGGCGAAAATGGTCGTAGGCTCAGAGATGCCCTGAGAGAGCAATGCAGAAGACGAAAGATCTCCGTCGTTCTTCTGTTTACCAGCAAGCAATCCGGGGTCATTGATATACAGCACTGTGATTATGTCATCAAACAAAGCACTTGACGGGCTTGGTCTAGGTAAGCTATAACTACTCGGTTCATGGGACCCTCTTACTAACACACCACAGTGGTTATGATGTCTGCTTTACAGTATCACTGAAGGCGCAGAAGGCCGGGAGTTCGACCCTCCCAGCCCGTACGTATCTTTTTGGCTTACTGATCTGCTACAATGTAGCATAGCATGGTTGACTACAATGTGTATTCCTGATCTTTTCTTTTGCATATCCCTATACGAAGAAACACTGGACCACACCCGTTTTTGAGGCACCGACCTTCCTAACCACGTGGTCGAAAGGCCGTATCTGGATGTGAAAGCAGCAAGATGCTTTTATCTCTAGGTTTAATGCCTCGTAAGAGCTACGGAAAAGTAAGCCTGTTCCTTAAATTTGCGGTCACAAACGCGAAGCGAATTGTACCGAGAGGGTCATTCACGCGCATTCGCAGCTGAGGATCTGACAACGCTACTCGACTCTGCCTCTTTGTAGCAGCTGCTCTAATTTCCACAATTTATCCCCTTGGTCTCGGTTTCTCTGTCGATTGCGTCGTTTAAGAGTGTTGCGATCAAGTGGAAAGCCCGAAATAGCGATCGCTTCGGCGGCAACTGGCCCGGGATCAGTTGCGGAAAAACTCCCCCCACCACTGCACCCCCGCAAATGCTCAACTCAATGATCCAAATGAGCGAGCCCCTGCAGCATACGCGAGGCCCATTCCGGAATGTCGCATCGCTTGTATGACGCTCTATGGATACGCTCTTGCGTGCCCAGGAATTGGCGGTAGGTCTACTAGAAACGACTTGGTATCTCGGAGATTGAAATTGCATTCAATGGCGACATGCGTTCGCAATCAGCCCGAGACCGGGCGAGCGGCTTTAGCTGCAAGTACATATTCTATCTTGAATGCTCGTTAAGCCCCCAGGACACGATACGGCGATCCCTCCATCCTGTTTACAATGCTGAAGACTTTGCTTGGCCTCTACGGCCTTCTCAGTTGTGCAGCTGCACAGACTGATGCTGTTGAAGTCAAGTGGCTCGAAGGGACCCCAGACTATCTGGGCGGTGTGACCTTTGGTCTTCCATGGCCTCGCGGACAACATCAAGCCAATGCAACTTCCTTCACGGCCTCAAGCGGTGCGCAACTGCAGTCGTGGGTCACCGCATACTGGCCAGACGGCTCACTCAAGTGGACTGGACACGCTCTCGGTGCTACAACTTCACCTGCGGACGGTTACACAATCACCGCAACTTCTGGACCTGGCAATGCCACCTTTTCCCGCCTCAGACGTCAGAGCAACAACAGCACCGGCGGTGTTCAAGTCAGCGATTCGGGAGATGAGGTTATCGTCAAAACCGGCAAGGTCACGGCTGCTTTCCCCAAGTCTGGAAACGTCTTGGTGTCTTCAATTGAGTCCGGTGGCAAGACGGTCGGAAAGAACGGCCGATTGGTGTTGAGATCACAGAACGGCACACCTGACGACGACGAGAACGGCAAGCCTACAGGCATCGAATACTTCAGCTTCATCAGCAAGATCCACAACACTACTGTGTCGGAGAACAACTCAGTCCGCGCGCTTGTGACTGTCCAAGGTATTCACGCAGTGGACAACGAAGCTCTGCACGCAGAATGGTTGCCGTTTACTGTACGCTTCTATCTCTACGCGAATTCGGAGGCCATCCGTATCATCCACACCATCATCTACGACGGCGAAGCGAGGAGCGATTTCATCTCTGGTCTCGGCGTCCGCTTCGACGTCCCGCTGGCCGAAGAGGAACAGTACAATCGCCACGTCCGCATCGCTGGTGTGGACGGGGGACTGCTGCACGAGGCCGTCCAAGGCATCACCGGTCTTCGCCGCGATCCTGGTGCAAACGTGAGGTCGTCACAGTTCAACGGTACCGAGACTCCTGACAAGACTACATGGGACCAGAGGGTAACAACCCGACTGCAATGGATACCCACCTGGAGCGACTACAGACTGACTCAACTTTCCCCCGACGGATTTACGCTCAAGAAGCGAACCAAAGCTGGTCAGAGCTGGGTCAACATCCCCGGCGGTACTCGCTCTGGCGGCCTTGCATACCTGGGTGGCTCTTCAGTTGGCGGTCTTGCCCTGGGCCTTCGCGATTTCTGGAAGAAGTATCCTACCAGTCTCGACATCTCCAACGCTGCGACCGACACTGGATCTATAACGCTGTGGCTGTACAGCCCGCAGGCTGAGCCTCTCGACGTCAGGCCGTACCACGATGGCCTTGGGCAAGATACGTATGCCAAGCAGCTGGACGCTCTGGAGATCACCTACGAAGACTATGAAGGCGGCTACAACACACCCTACGGAGTGGGCCGTACGAATGAGCTCTTCCTCTACGCTTTCGCGACCACTCCGTCAGCGGATCATCTCGCTACGCTGACAAACAATACCAACAACCCTCCAGTTCTGATCCCTGAGCCTACCTACATTCGCGACACCAAGGCCATCGGCAGCTATTGGGACGTTCCCGGATCGCCGAAGGATTCAGCGCAGGCGCAGACGATCGAGAAGAACATGAAGTTCCTGATCGACTTCTACGAGAACCAGGTGGAACAGCGTCGCTGGTACGGCTTCTGGGACCACGGCGACATCATCCACACCTACGACGACGACCGCCACCAGTGGCGGTACGACATTGGAGGTTACGCTTGGGACAACTCCGAACTCTCCCCCGACCTCTTCTTCTGGGGCCACTTCCTGCGCACCGGCGACGCGGGTGCATACCGCCTCGCCCACGACCAGGCCCGCCACGGCGGCGAAGTCGACTCGTACCATCTGGGCAACTTCACCGGCCTGGGCACGCGCCACGGGGTCCAGCACTGGGCCGACAGCGCAAAGCAAGCTCGCATTTCAACGCCCGTGTACAGGAAGACCTTCTTCTACATCTCCGGCGGCGACGAGCGCACGGGCGAGCTCATCCGCGAGACCCAGGAGGCGGCAAGGGCTTTTGTCCTCGTCGATGCGCGCCGCAAAGTGCGCGCCGCGGACGTCGAATACACCCCCGACCCGGCCGCGCTGTACCTCAACTTCGGCACCGACTGGGCGGGGCTCGCTCAAGCGTACCTGATCGAGTGGGAGCGCCGCGGCCCCAACTGGGAAGACGCGCGCAGCAAGCTCGTCAAAGCGTTGCAGACCTACCCCAAGCTGAAGAACGGCTTCGTCACTGGCGAGGCGCTCTACGACTCCCTCACGGGCGCCTGGGCCCCGCCCCCCACTGATCCGTCTAACAGCGGTAACGTCACCGTGAGCCACCTCTCTGGCGTTTTCGGCGTGCTGGAAACAATCGACCAGCTGGTCGACCACTTCGGTACCGAAGGGAAAAACATAACGCAGCCTTTCCTTGACGCATTTCTCGACTACGCATACTACTACGGTGCGCCCAAGGCCGAACAAGCAGCCAGATACGGCAAGGATTTCGGGAACTTGAATTTGAAGCAGGGACATTCGAGGTTTACGGCGTATGTGGCGCACAAGCGGGATAACGCTACGCTGGTGCCGCGCGTATGGTCTGAGTACCTTGGTGACGGCAGCAAGGATGGGCTTGCGCCTACTGCGCCGTGGAAGACGGAGAGGATCGATGGATCGGCGGTGCTGGTTCCGGTTGATGAGGCGAAGTGGGTGAGCACGAACGCGGCAGCGCTGTACGGTGTTGCTGGTATCGAGAATTTGGCTCTGGTAGGCGCACCAGATGTGTCTTCCATCGGGGGCAACGCGACTGTTAGTAGGCGTGGCTGAGGTATTGGTGTTGTTGAAGCACGGATTGTTGCTTGTCCATGGTGATTTGATTCTTGTACATGATTAGGGTGGTGTGTGTGGAATGAAGCGTAATGTAATTGGGATATTGAAAGCTCTTCAGCCAAACAGGCTTTGTGGGCCAATGTACCGAACGGTACCTCAGTTGAAGCTCTCGACAGAATCTGGAGGCATTCGAAGCCTTGCGAGACGATTTCCTCGGCGTCTACTCTTGTTTTCCCTTTCTTCTGTTGTCCAACGCGGTTTGGTTGTCCAAGTAGCGTTTGATGACCTCGAATGCCTCCAGGGAGTGTATATTCTATGCGAGGACGCAGTACATGACAACAATCTGACGACCTCCAACAGGGCTCTCTCGATGATATTTAAGTCTGCTTACCTCGTCCATAACCATAGTTGCGCGCCACAGACCAGGACTGGATCCGGGTTCGCCACGACTTGTCCAGTGAGTGGGTGGATGATCAAAAAAGAGTAGTGGGTATTAACATGAATCTAATCGTACCAACACGGCGACACGGCTATGCTTATCGTCTCGTGCGCTCTTGCCTTCCATCTCTTATACAACCCTAACAAACGCCGTGCTCATGCAGTGTAATCGGGCCATCATATAGTACACATCTTTATACATCGTTCCGCGATTTTGGATTTCCTCTTCAACAGTTGTCCGCTTATTTGACCTCCTTCTCGAGCATCTCCTTGGCCTCGTTGACCTTGGTGGCCAGGTACGGGGAACCGCCACGATCGGGGTGGTTGAGGAGCATGAGCGAGCGGTGCTTCTTGCGGAGCAGCTCCTTGGTGACGCCGCGTTCGCTATCCAACATCAGCATGACTGTCCATCCAAACAGCTCGTCCCAACGTACGGCATCTCCAGGATCAAGGCGGCTTCTCGCCGTGTCATCTTGGGCTCGAAGCCGCCCTTGTAGAAACTGCGTCCCAGTTTGGAGCCGCCGACTCCGTTCTTGCGTATCGCGACGAGCGCGGCGCGGCCCTGGGGGATGTTAGCCTTGATGGCTGGAGCGTGTGGGGATGAACAGGCGTACGAAGAAGGCTCCTGCGCCTAGACCGAGGCCCCATAACCAGAGAGACATGGTGAGATGTTGGTTGAATAGAGACGGGCGAGATCAGATGGGAGAGAAGGCGACAATAAGGTAGACGGTTATGACGAAGATAAGATGCTGCGATAGATGCGCAAGTCGACGGCGGCGACGGGCAAAGAATTGAGGAAGTCGGAAGTCGCAAGTCGCGGCGGTTGCCGGTTCCCCATTGGCCAGCGGTGTGGGGCCTAGGCCGAAATCTTGGCCGTCGAGGGTCCATTAGAATTTATTCGCAGCCGCCCGCTTCACCACCCTCAACCCCAGGAAAGGAACTAAAGTCAAGGGACACCCGCCGCCACCATGAGAATCGAGACGTGCTACTTCTGCTCGTCGCCCGTGTACCCTTCCAAGGGTATCACCTTTGGTGTGTATGCCCGCATTCTACGCGGAAGAATAGGTTGCTAACGCCCGCAGTGCGCAACGATGCAAAGGCCTTCAGGTTCTGCAAATCCAAATGCCACAAGAACTTCAAGATGAAGCGCAACCCGCGCAAGCTGGCCTGGACCAAGTCGTTCCGCCGTGCCCACGGCAAGGAGATGACCGTCGACAGCACGCTTGCCTTTGCGCAGCGCCGCAACATCCCCGTGCGCTACAACCGCGACCTCGTCCAGACCACCCTCAAGGCCATGTCTCGCATCACCGAGATCCGTTCGCGCCGAGAGCGCGCGTTCTACAAGGCGCGCATGCGTGGCAACAAGCAGCGCCAGCGCGAGGAGGACCGCAAGCTCGTTGAGGAGAACCAGCACCTGCTGCCCCCCAGCGAGCGCTTCGCCGCCCAGCAGCTCGACGAGACGGAGATCGAGGCCGATGTTGCCGCCGTCAAGGCCAAGGTCGACAAGAGGCGGAAGGAGATCGAGATGGACGAGAGCGACCTCGAGAGCGACCTCGAGGAGACGCTGCCCAAGCAGAAGACCAAGAAGAAGCTGGCGAGGAAGGTCAAGGGCGGCGCCGACGCCATGGATGTCGATGCGTAGTTTGTGTTTGTCCTGGAGGGATCGAGCTGGTCGAGCGGAAGGGAAGCATCAAATGGAGTTTGGGCGTCAACGGCATTGCGGTAGATTACGGTCACGATTTTGATACCACGACAAAAGCATCTATCGTCAACTTTATTCGACACCTCATTCTGATCTTCTCAATCCTCTCCTTGGATCGCTATGCGAGGTTTGACACTGATTCAATGCTAATGACAGACTACAGTCGTCGAAACGCATTCTCTGAAGCACGAGCATGGCTGCAGGGAGACGACAACCCGAGCACGCAGCCACTCATTGCACCCCGTAACAACCACAGATCCAGATATGCATGTACAACATCAGTTTCTCCACACCGCGAATCACTGTCACTCTCTAATCCCCTCCACAACGGAAAGCCATCCACCTTTGAAAACTGGAAATGCTTCTCTCAGCTACCACCATACACAGACCCCTTTCCGCAAGCACCGCGCCACACACACTCGACAGAGACAGTGCCACACCTTATCTCTCACACGCTTGGACAGAGCCCACGACCATACTGTTCCACTTCACATTCCCCACCCGTTTCTCAAATCCCTCGCAACCCAACTACCTATTCGAACGCGAGACGAGCAGAGCCAACGACGTACGTCAGCCCCACGAGCACGAGTCTCTCTTGACAAACGAAGCGTTCACCACGAAGCCTACGAAATGACCGTTGCGCGAGTTTTCTCCTCTTGCTTTGCCTCCGCGGAGGCCTTCACATGTGCCAACAAACGCAGCCCATTCACAGCCGCTAAAAAGCATCGCAGACGCACACTGGCAATCCGCACTTATGTTCTCGATTAGCTACATCTATCCATCTCTCGAATACTCGCATCGTGTCATCCATCTAGGTCTTACGGCAAAGCTAGTCGAAGGCTTGTCTGCACTGCAGCCAAAGGGCAGGTGAGCCATCTCAACCAGCACACCTTATCTTCTCTTCCTGAGATGCAGCATGCACTTCTAACCAAGCCGGATGCACTACCAACCAAGCCGGATGCACTACCAACCAAGCCGGATGCACTACCAACCAAGCCGGATGCACTACCAACCAAGCCGGATGCACTACCAACCAAGCCGGATGCAATGCCATGCAATGCAATGCAAATGCGCTTCGACACCAGGCCCTCCTGTCCCGCTCTTAACCCCGCAAGCGAAAAAGGGCATCGCGGTACTGCTTGCTTATATTACTCACCTAGCTTCCACGGAGGCAAAATGCCTACAATACCCGCCAAAGTTCCTATGTCTGTGTCTGTGCGGCTATTGCGAACGGGGCCGCGAGGGTGAATGGCTCGGATTGTGGTGCTGTGGTTTAGACGGTAAATGAGAGAGGGGTTTAAATTTGAATGTGTTGTGTGTTGTTTGGAAATAGAAAGAGAGAAAGAGAGAGAGGGGGGGGGGCAGGAGGGATTGTTTAGCACATACTTGCGTTGCTCTGCTCTGCTCTGTTGGGAGAAGGGCATTCCACGCGCGGATGTGTAGCGGCCAGTACGCTACCAACCCTCACCACCACCTCCACCACCACCACTACAGCGCTCCAACCTGATCCCACACGCAGCTGGTACTCTCTCCTACAACCCATTCCCCTAAAAAAGAAAGAACTCAAGTGGCCGAACCTAACCACCCAGGCCCGACAAGCCCAAACCAGCACCCTCACGATTCCCAAACACTACCAAACACATCCCCCCCGCCCGCCCTAGAACAACGAACCCAGCAATGCAGCAGAAGCCACAGCTAGAGCAGCTAAAAGAAAAAAAAATTAAAAAAAATATACAACAGCAGTTATATGCTAGTAGTTACCTACGTAGTAGTTACCTACGTAACTACTAATCTGCTAGTACGTTGCTTAAATAGAGCTGAACAAACAGGAAGCCCTGTTATCTCTTGTCTAGTTATTATGAATATTTTAAAATTACCTGTTTATAGTAAGTAGGTATATATAAATAGAAAATACAAAGACAAGATTCTAGGCTTATAAAAGTTGTCCTGCGTATTAGTTATTTAGTGTTCTTTAAAAGACCTTATAGATAGCTGCAGCATGTTGCTATAATAAATTTACGCCTTGTTTAAGAGCTTAAAGCGCAAGCTGTATCTGCGCTTCCTTTAACACGTCAATGTTGTGTTGTTGTTAAGGCATTGGTGTAAAAGGAGTACTTTAGTAGAGGCTTAGCAAAAGTAAGCGACTCGCCTGTTAAGCGATTCGCCTGTAGGGCACGTTAACTATAATACATAGTAACAAGCACTACTAAAAGATTTTAAGGTTCGTGCGAAGTAGAGTAATATCTACTTAGCTCTAGGGGTTCAACCTTGAAGAACTATCCCTCTGTGCAACTTGTGTGGTAAACTCAGCAGTACCAAGTAACACAGCCGCGGCTGAAGCTGCTAACACAGCATTGTCACGCCATATTCGACGCCCACCAGTAGTCGTAGAGGAAGAAGCGTCTAGCTGCGCCTTTATAAATACGTAATATTTGTAGTGACATGCATGATCACGAAAGAGGACGGAAAGTTCATGCAGATCTGGTGAATAGCAAGATGTTCCACTTCTCTATCCGAGCGCACCTGCAATACGCAGAATCATACACATAGCTGATTTATACCAAAATCGCCTCCGGCTATAATACAGCACTGCAAAAAGGCCTGATATAGAAGGCGAGTCAGTGCTTCTCAGTGTTGACTCAAATTCTCGTGCAGCGACGCTGTTGCCGAAGGCTTGCAGGGAGGTCGATGTCGAGGCGATCACATGGCTTGAGTGTAACACACTACTTCTGTAACCCCTCGGCTACGAATTCTGTGCAGTGGGCCGAGATAATGACTACGATCGAGACAGCTCGATCATGTGCGATGCTGTTAAACACTAATTAAAGCACTGGTGATTGGTGCAGCTTGCTCAGTGGTGATAACGATAATTAGCCGTGGCAGTCGTGGCACACACCTCTATTGTGCTCTGGTCTGGACCGACTTTCCGGCTGCGGTTACATTCCATGTCGTCTAATTTTGCATCAAAAGCGACGCAGTTATTTTGGATGTTTTCATATAATCATATCATAGTGTAGTAGAAGTCCAGAGGATTGGCAGCGAGACAGAGGTTATTGTCGTAAAAAGAGTTGCACCGCGAGAATTAACTTTGGGAAGATTCGCTACCAGTCCATTAGCAGATGAACCAAGCATGTGGAGCTAGGCAAGCTGTAGTCACTGGTTGTGCACGGATTCGAACGCTGACCAGGAATTATCGTTTTGTTTTACTAATCACCCTACATGTTGTTGTTCCGCGGACTCCAACATTACTTGGGCGTGCAGGAACACCGCCACACGGTTGCGAAAAAGTATTACATCATGGCCAGATCACCAGGCTCCAAATAGAACCATCGACCTGGCTGACTCTACGCGCCATTATCTGTGCTTTCACGATAGCATATGATTTGTAGATAGAGTACGTTGTATATGAGGAAAGCCTCTCTATGGTATGTCTCACCCAGAATCTTAGCCTACACTTAGGTTTCGTGTCATGGCGTGAGGAAGTCGCGATTCTGGTGTATGTAGCTTGATAATATTCGTGGCGACTCACCAGGCATTCCCGGTGCGATGTCAGCCATGAGCCTCTCAGCTGCGGGGAAAAGCATGCCTTTCGTCTGAGATCGGTACGTGCAACTGTGTCTGCTACTCAACGATGGCTTCCGCGGATTTATCATTGCTCGCTTAAGATCTACGATAAAGTTGTAAGCTGCCGCTGGGCAGTATGCATCAGTCATTTTGCCGTAGCTGGAGTCTCGGCCTGTCTATACAGCGAGAGCTGAACTTCAAACACACGATCACTACATGTATATGCAGCCACGCAAGCATTAAGTAACGAGTACGCCGCGTCAAGGTTGCATTCGAAATCTATGAAAACTCGGTGCAATCGCGCAGACAAGTTAAATACACAGTCTTGGTCCCTCCCATGAACTGGCCCGCCCGATAAATCGATTCTCTGCAAAAAGTCCATCCATATTTTCAGCATGGCAAGCAGCCGTAACCATAATTCAAGTCTTTCACCTGCGCAAGCATGTGGAGAGTGCGAACAAGTGGAAGGTAGCTGGTATTGCATCGGCTGCGACCAACTATACTGTGAAAGCTGCTGGTATCAACGAGGCCCACACAGGAACAATCATCCGAAGCATCCAAAGCTAGGATCTGCAAGCCAGTGAGTTACGGTCTGCAAGCTGGATGATCACTATTGACAGACTCAGCTTGCATTTCGAGAGAATCTTAAGACCAAAGTGGGATAAAGACAAACGTCAGAAAAAGCATAATCGTGATGAACGGACCCTTTGGTTTGCCGTTTCCTCGCCCAGGTCCAAGACAGACAGCTTCGAGTTTGATGTCACTCAAAGATATAACCACCTTGTATCGGATCATCGAAAGGAATGTAACATCCATGCCTGTTTCCCTCGACTCGTATCGTTTGTTGGTAACACAGGAGCTGGGAAAAGCACCATTATTCAAATGATGTTGGAAAAGCCATGGATGACAACAGGCTTTGACAAAAATCCCAACATGGAAGTACCTGTTGTGGGTGAAGCTAGTTCCACGATTCCAACCTCGGGTGATGTTCACCTGTATGCTGGTCTCGCTACTGAACTAGAATTGAAAGATCGACCAATCTTTTTCGCGGATTGTGAGGGCTTCAACGGCGGCGCACAGGCACCCCCTGGATCTGACGAATGCAAGAGAAGTCAGGGAGGTCAATCTTCAGTTCGCTCATTCAAGGAACATCTTCATTTCAGCGATCTATGGCGCAAGAGTAGGCCGCTGAACTATCCATATGGAAAGGAAGGAGAACCCATTCCCACCCGCAATGACGCCATCAGGAAATTGTTTCCAAGACTTCTCTACAATTTCTCCGATGTTGTTGTCTTCGTAGTGCGGGAACACAAGGCCCTGTCGCAACGTATCTGCGAGATTCTTGAGTGGGCAGGGGCGTCGGACTCCTCAGCCGTCAACCGAGCGACTAGGCCTCGATTGATCTTGGCATTGAACAGTGCGGAAGGAATCAGAGACTGGGACCGACTTTCGAGCCGACAGCTTTTCTTTAGAGAGCACAAGAACGATATCACGGACCCAAATATCGAACGCATCATAGATCGTCATCAGGGCAATGGCTTTGAGATCCGTACCTTGGAGGACCTTTTTCTAGCTTATTATGCTAGCATTGATATAATCTACGTACCCCATGCCGATAACCGCGGGACACTCATTGCTCAACTGAAGGAGCTGGATGCAGTCATCCAGGAGCGCACGAGAGAATCGCAAAAGGTTAAAGAAGAGGCTGGTATGTTGCTCCAGTCTCAGGACCAGCAGCAGTTCTTCCAGCTAGCTTACGATCATTTCCTTGATAACCTGAGTACGAATAAGCCCTTCAACTTCCTTGCCGCACTACTCAAAACGCGGCCAATTCCCCACGGTGTGTCTGACAACATCGCAAGAACATTGGACGCGATTTACGAATCTGGTAAAGAAAAGGGGCTTACAGTGACCGCTGATAAGCTCCTCAATCTAGCCGCGCCAGTCATATGTTCAATGGTCGCACTGAGTCTCACAAGGCACCCTGTAGGATTTCCGGGCAAGCTTTCAGACTTTTTTGATGGAGGCACTCAGGTCGGCGGGGAAGCAGCCAATACATATGTACAACAGGTTCGTGCTGCGATAGAGCGGTTCAATGACGGAAGAGAATGCGAATATACCACCTACTCTTCGCGGCGGCAATCACGGTGTTTGACAAAGCGTCAAGCTCATGGTGAACACGTGCACGGGAGTTTGCGCGGTCCCATTGGTAAGGGTCCGTTCGAGTCTCATTTCGTTAAAGAATTGGAATCAACATGGAGAAAAGCTTTCTCAGCATCAATCAAGGATGTAGAGACATCTTTGGCTGCGGCAGCTCAGACCAAAATTCCTACCACGCCGCAATCTCGGTCAGTATCTCATACCTTAAGGGGTAAGGAAGAGTCAGCATTCACAGTCCATCATGACCGCCTGCGAAAACTATTCCAAACACTTCCCGGTTTGGAAGAGAAGGCTCGCAATCAGTTGTTTGTGTGCTATTGCTGTCTGCACGAAACGCCCTTCACGGTTTTGGAATGTGGACACACCATCTGCGAGAGCTGCGCTAAAGCTCTAGCTCGTCTTCAAAACTGCAGATCTGGAAACGATAAACGAACAATACTGTTAACCTCTTGTCCCCTGCATGGAGTAGCAAAGATGTTCAGGCAGCCTCGCTCGATCTATCTCAAGCCAATGTACTCCGGCGTCAAAATCCTCACCCTGGACGGCGGCGGAGTACGTGGAGTCATCGAGCTGGAGATGCTGAAGGCAGTAGAGACAGCTCTGGGTGGACAAATCCCTGTGCATAGATTCTTTGACTTGATTGGAG
This sequence comes from Epicoccum nigrum, assembly GCA_002116315.1. NCBI lineage: Eukaryota > Fungi > Ascomycota > Dothideomycetes > Pleosporales > Didymellaceae > Epicoccum > Epicoccum nigrum. The sequence goes on from KZ107840.1 coordinate 1,200,343, forward strand.
GCACGAGCACAGGTGGTCTGATAACGCTTGGTCTTGGCACCAAGGATTGGTCCTTGGCGAGATGTGAGAAGTTGTTCCCAATCTTGTGCGAAGCTACTTTTGTCACGCATAAAAGCGCCCGATTTGCGTCCAAGTGGTCGCCCTTCAAGACGCTTGGGTTGCTTGTTGGAAATGCCTATGTGGACGTCAACCACGGATATCGCTATAAGCACGCAAGGTTCGAACGGCAACTCAAAGAATTGCTCGGAGACGGGAGACTTCTTGACTTTCAAGTGAGCAGATCTCATTTGCGTATGTTAATCCAAGCTGACCTTGCATAGAACACCAACGAATTGAGTATCAGACCCAGGGTCTTTGTTACCACAACCACGATAGACGAGGAAGCTCGAGCTGGCATTTTCACGAACTATATACGCACCCCTGACGACGACAGCCGTGGTAAGTATCATGTGAGACCTTCCATAGATAAGACTGATTATTGGGGTAGCTGACACCATTCGACCATTGTATGATTATGAGACGTTTCATGATCAGGACTTGCAGTTCAAATCATGGGAGGTAGCGCGAGCAACTTCAGCCGCCCCGCTGTATTTCAAGAGCTTCGAGAAAAGGTTCACTGAGTACTATGATGGAGGTCTGCTTCATAACAACCCAGCTTCGGTTGCACGATTCGAAATGTCCAAGGTGTGGACCAACCTGGGCACAACGAGTCCCGATGTTCTACTTTCCGTTGGCAGTGGCCACCAGGAAAGATGTGGAATGACGATGAAAGAGCCAACAAGTCTTATCGACATGATTCTTGGGCAAGTTGGCGGCCTCAAAACTCTCCAAAATCTGAAGGAAATCCTGCTGAACAATCTCGATTCAGAAAAGGCTTGGCACAATGAGACCTCTCGATACCCAGATGACTCGGACCGGTACTTTCGAATGAGTCCCGGACACAAAGGGAAATTGCCAGAATTGGACGATCTTGAAGCTCTCGACAACGGTTCACTTAAGTCGCTCGCAGCTAATTGGCTGGCTAATCATCGTGTCCAAGTTGAGAATGTGGCCCAAAGACTCCTTGCGACATCGCTGTACTTTGAATGCGATAAGGAGATAGAAGACGATGTACATAGTCGGACTTTCTCTGGTGGGTAGAACCGAGCTACCTCAAGTTAAGAAAAACGCTGACACGTGGCAGGTCACATAGGCTGCCGCTTCCTAGACAATTCCGACGATCTTGTGCACTTCATCCAGGCGATGCGAAAACGTGTCAGGTGGATGAGATTCAGACTGGAAGAAACAAATCAATACATTGGCGACATGGTCGATGAACCTTCATTCGAGAGAATGGAACAGGGCAAGTTCTTTCGAGTGGATGTCTCATTCACGATCCCCAAGCATCAGGGAACTTTCACAATCATTCTAGAGCCGGACACTACCACTAGACTCTCACGGTCGCCTATCAGTGGCTGTCCTTGGAGATTCAGAGATCCCACTGGTATCTCGACGCCCTGATGCCTATCGACTATAGTTTGTCATGTTTGTCAGTCTATTTAGTTTTCGCTCTTAAACTAGTGCTATATCAGCCTCATTCGTTTGAGAATTGTCGTACTGGGAATTAAATCAAGGCACCCTTAGATAATCGAGTCCACTCTTCTCAAGACTAGGTGACGTACACACACACAATCTCCTCACCACACCCAGATTAACCACCCCCTAAGAACTAGACACTTTCCGCGAGTCAAAAGACCCTCGCGAAAAAGCCAGAGAACTGCCCGGTCAATGTCTCTACCAAGAACCCACTCACCTGTACATGTACACTAGCAACCCAAACTCTCGCAAAGCATACTGTACCGCCAACCAAACAAACAAGCAAACAATCTATATAGAGTCAGACCAACTACCCCGCACGAAAGCATCCATGCTTCGACCTACCTTACTATTAATCTAATATTACAGCAATAATATCCCTTATAGATACTACTAGAAACCTCGTATCTTCAGGTCTAATATTTCTTCCTCACAACTAGCACTTTAGTGTCACGGCGCTACCTAAGAGGCTTGTTCGAGCTCTGTTCTGTCCTGTTCTGTCCTGTTCTGACAAGTATATGTATGCGAGAACCGCGTGAAGTCCTTGACTTCACGTCCTAGTCTTTTGCTTGGTGCAGCGGGTTAGCGCATACAGGTTCCTATGCGCTCCCCCGTGACAGTATATTAAGATTTTTTCTCTATTTTATAGCTTTTAGTATATTATAATAATAAACAAAAAAGCAAACTTGTATAGACATACTTAAATTTAACATTAGTTCTAAAAATAGTGTGCAGCTGTAAGTTAGCTAATTCGCCCTAATTGGCTAGCAATGTTAGTGTTCGCGAGGCAGACCGGTCCCCGTATCCTGTAAACGCGACACAAAGACCTCAAAGCAGTACCTTGACAAACGGCGGGTCAGGCAGGAGAACTTGTTTTCAACGTCCTGTGGTCGTATGTGGAAGCAAACACCCGCAGTACAGTAGATAGCGCAAGTCAGGATGTTCGGTAGGCCCTCTCTGCCCGTCTGGCCTATGGCTTCTGAACCGAAACTACTGTGTACCTTTGTGGAAGATACTGGTATCTTCTGCTTCGATAGCGTATGGAGCGCACAGCCGGAGCGCTTCCCTTCTTCTGGAATAGCGTGGCGGGTTTTAGGATATGGGACTACGATGGTGTGGGATGGCCAACGGGATTGTTTCCTTTGGAAGCCGGCACAGGGCTGGGGGATGATGATGTCGAATATGTCCCGCAAGGTGCCGGGCTGCAGTACGGTTTGTCGAGTGGTTGGTCAACGAGGAGATGGGCTTGTGCCTTGTTTGGTTTCTGCCGCTTGGTGGACTCGTTTGGGTGGTCAGAGAGTTTGGCCAGAGTGAAGTGTGACAGCACAAAGGCTAGCGGGTCGTTCTTCTGTTTAACCTTGGTTTAGAGTTGTACAGAGTCTGTACGAATGTAAGTTTGAACCTTGATGAACCCTTCTGTAGTTTCGAAAGCATAAGATAATCCAGTCCTAATGCGCTGCATGGAAACGCTTAATTGCTTTATACTTTAGAGAACACGAAAGCAGAAACTTCAACTTCATCAACAGACGCCTGGCAGACGCCGGAGCACCGACCGAAGAGATGCTGATCATGACAACGTTGAAACGGCTCGCGGATAAAGTAACTTCCCGTAGTCAGCACAGTGAGAACGTTATAGATTGCCCAATTTAGCGGCACACTCAGTAACACACCCTCACCATCCCTCGGCCCGAGACAACGAAACGCTCTCACTCTTCCCGACCCGAGGCTCGCAACATCCCCGAGATGACACGCTCCTCTGCAGGCCGTCTCACTCGAAGCAGAGTTGCGCGTCGCCACCCACTTTCGGGCACGGTACCACTTTGATACCCTGTCCGAGCCGCACGAGGGCCTAACAATCGATAAGGAGCCTGCAAACTGGCGCGCGGCAGTGCATGCGCGCAAGTGGGAAGGGCGCTGGAACGAATGCAGGAAGAGATCGCATGCGAGCCAGCGGCGTGGTCGTTTCGTCAGGTCCCAGCAAGGCGGTGGGTGGAGAGTGGGCATGCAGGTGCATGTGCATGGGGCCCGCGCATCCGGTGTGATCTCCATTGCATGTGCCATGTGCCATTCCTCTCAACGGGCTTGCAGCATCGCCAAGGCGGGAGATGGAACTTCAAGGAAGGCGGAGGCGAAGCACAAGGGCGTGCCTTTCTGCCAATCTGATATGCATTGTTGGTATTGGAAGCTGTCAGCAAGCAGCTCCTGGGTAAGGGAAATTCTGCTGGATCGGCGAAGGGTATGCTGGCGAGGCGAGGCAAAGCGAACGAGACGCGCACTCGTCAGCAGTGCCAGGATCGTGATCGCTCCTGCTGTGGTGTCTGGAGCCGAGGTCCCTTCGCATATTTACTGCGACATGCGGTATTATCTCCCGATAACATGGCGATGCTTGTCTTTCAGGTGATCAGGGTGATCAGTGCAGTGTGCGGAGTGGAGCCTTCTGCCCATGAACCGGCAGAATAGAATCCTTCTGGAAGCATGTTCGAGTAGCCCTGAAACGGCTCCGAAAACCTGCTTCCCTTGTCTTGTTAAGTTGTTAGTGGGCGCGAATGACGCCGAGGAAGGGTAGGCCTGCAGCGTTGACATTGCCACGCGATCAAGGGGTGAACTATCGCATAGCAACTCTTAACGGTTTCACCTCAAGTGTAAAGTCTATACTTGAGGTTGAGAGACGACACGTTTCATCTTCCAACGCTCTCAAGACCTTCCGACCTCAGCGTTAGCGTTGGAACATCATGCGCGTCCTGAAGCGGTTATGCTATCGGCGAACACTAGTCATCGCGTGGAAGCTGTGCCGTGCACGGGGCGGCTTGAGAGTCGCGCAATCTAGTCTGCATATGGTAAGCGCCAGACCAGCAAGCTCCAGGGATCAGGGCTGGAAGATGATTGGGGATGTCACTGCTGGAATCGTAAGGCTGAAGGTGGTCAATTTCGAGGGTCGGCAAAAAGGAGACGTCAGTGCTTTTTCTGGAAGTATGTGCATGGACCAGGTTGCCCGTCCTGCGGAAAAATTCCAGAAGTTAAATGAGGATGTTCGCAGCGGCGGGATTATCGTGTCCAAATATCATCTCAGGGTAAATAGAGTGGGCCGCAAAGCAGATCGCAACGTTAGATCGGGAAAGCAGGTAGAGTGTGTTCAAAGTGCAGTTTCCGCATATGTCGATGGATGTCTTAGAACAACGCTATGTTTCGTCCGCAGCGATTACATCGCGTCAGGTTGTCTTCGCCACTGCGCCGGTCTTTCGAGCGGCTACATACAAGCGATGGGCGAAGTAGTCGACTCAGACTGTACGGCGATCCGTCATGACTCTGACAATGCTTCCGGGACCAGCCACCTCCACGAGCTATCGGGAAAGTTAGCAGCCGATCATTGACGCTTGTGCTGCTGGTGCCTGCGATGCACATGATTGTGCCCAACATAGTACAGAAATGCTTTGGGACATGTGGAATTCATACCTTCTCGTGCCAACTAAGCAGGACACTCATAGCCTGGCCTCCGCCCTCTCCTCCACCCCTCGAGTGTACCTGAGAGAAGCCAGTTGCTTGTGGGGTGATGTTGTTACGCGCGCTGCTTGCTGGGGCTGCCTGTGCCATGCCCTTGTAACTTTGATAAGTGTTAGCAAGATAAACGGCAAACACTGCATGCTGGCAAGCCAGAGGCTACGCAAGACAGATTCAGGTAGAAATTTGTATCGTACATGTACTTCATAAGCACATCCAATGCTTCTGTCCCACCGGGGGCACTGTATATGCGGTTCAGCAATTGAGCAATTTCCGCTTGTCGAATAGACTGGAGGACTTCGAGGACGATGGCAAGATATGCTTCCTGAATCAGAGTAGATTGGTCAGCCATGCTCTCACTGGAGAAGTATCGTGCTTGCTAAGGTGACATGGCTGCGGGCTACCCAAGTCCACAGCTGTGGTAGCGTTCGTGATCCTGTCGCAGCGGGCGTGGAGAGACACTTGATGGTCTTGTGCCACAGCGGTTCAGTGGGGTGCATGTGGCGTCCCAATGGCGTCCGCGTCTTAATGGCGGGCGTAGCTGGCGTTGTACAGGTTGTGAGGTAGCAGGCACCAACGTACCTTGCCCTTATCATCTGCGCCGTACGGCGCAGACTCCAATGCACCTTGCAAAGCACCCTCGTTGTCGCCTCCTCTCAGCAGCTGCCGTATTTGCTGGGCGGTATTCTGGACATCAGCGGTAGATATGGGCTCGACAGCAGGTGTGAGAGAGCTAAGGTCGAAGTTGGCGGGGCTGTCCGGGTCCAGCGCGTCAATGTTGATCGTCCGCCAGTTGATGTTGGCCATGGCGACGAGTGTGTGACGAGCTTGATTGCGATACGAGGGGGGAGCCGTGTGGGTGCTGCTGGCTGCAGAGGCGCGGTCGTGTGCAGGAGAGCTTAAGGTGAGGTTGCAACTCGGGTGCCAGCTCGTGGGGTGCAGAGCTCCACCTCACAGCCTTGGCGCGGGCCGCAGACAAAAGGCGGCGGGAACTTTGGGCGGAGCCGCCAATTGTTACACAAGCAAGGGTCACTACCCAGCAGCATCAAAACAATTTGGTATCTGTTCTTAGGAGTCGCGGCACCCATGCATGGTGCGATGGCGATAATGGATGGCGTCACAGGTGCGATGGCGATGGTTCCGTGACACGGTTACAGTCAGTGGTGAGCATGATGGAACGGCATGTAATGTTGATGTTGTACATTTATTAGTCTATAACCCAATCGCGTCGTGAGACACATATCCGAGACCCAGGCCTGTCTGTCTATAAATCAAAGTGCCGTGGCAGGCGGTCCATCTCTGCGTGAAAGATGGCCGTCGTGAAATGCAAATCGCCGATTGCTCGTCCTGAATCTAACGTATCCAGTTGAGCTCGCCGAGCTATCGTACTAAAACAGTCCGTGTCCATAGGAGCCAGTGAAGGCGGACAACGGAGATCTACCATATACAAGGTCTAAAAGAAAAAAAGAAATTCCGTTTTGGTATAGTGCCATGAGGCCCAACCGTCTATAGTGAACGCCGATGAAAAAGAACTTTTGCCGTAAAGAAATGCTGTCGCTAAATTGAGTGAGGACGCAAGGGAGACCAGGACCGATCGAGAGGGTCGTCGCTAACGGAAGGCGGGAACTGGTAAACGCAGGGGTATTATGCGGCTGGCGGAGGGAAGCGGTCGCGAAGATTAAATGCGTAGAAGCGGGTGAAAACGATGTCGCCAGAGAATGTGGATGGTTGCGCCAATAATAGTGGTTGTTGAGAGGGATTGACGTAGGGCTGCAGCTGGCTGTATATCGGTTAGTCAGGGTGTCATCAACGCAAGGAGTTTCCTTTCACTTACGAGGCGCAGCATGTCATCCCTCTGTTCCCAACGGAGCACCACCTGTCTGCTTCGCTCTGCCCACAAGGTAATTGCAGAGATGAGCGAGAGTCGCAAACATTGAACCGTTGGGGAAAGGACCGTAGAAGGTCCTTATTTCGGGGGCGGGGAAGGAGGCTTGGGGGTGCCAGTTGTGTCGTAAGCGCCACGGCCCATGTTGGTGGATTCGTTTTCTGTGGCAATCATTGTTGTGGTGTTGGTCGAAGTGCAGTCTGCGGCTTATATGTTAGCTCCATGTTGCGCTATTGTCGAATTTGGCAATGCCAACGTCGGGATTCAACTTACGGATAGACGTAGAATGAGACGTAAGCTGCGGCTGAGCTGAGTCGGTGCGAGGTGATGTTGTTTAGAAGAAAAGTCGGACTGAACGAATGTGGTGTGGTCGGCGAGCTTCCAGGTGAGAGCGGTACAGCGGCTGATGGGCGATGGATTAAATAGCGTTGTGTTCCAGTGGACTACGGCCGGGCAGCGCTGGTCTATAAGACGGAAGGAATGGACGGAGAGCTCGAAGGGAGTGATAGTGAAGGTAAGAAATTCCGGCGGAGGGCGCGCCGTGCCTTAGATATATTTCGACTACGCTCAGACACGCTCAGGGGTGGCAGGCTTTCACTGACTTGCCAAAATGGCCTTGGCTGCCGACGAGACACCTGGAAATGAGCGACAGTGCGCCCAGGTTCATAGCGCAGGCTACATGACGTGCCGGGAGCAGGAGACGGGTCTGTCGGGGCTGTTTCAACTAGCTCCCTGTCGCCAACTCGGGCCTGCATCTGGCAGAAATTGAGTGCGGCCATGACAGGGAGCCAGGATGATCTACGCACCTGAAATCCACGATAGTGGCTATCCCCTGCGGCACTAGTCTCGTACCTGCAGGCCCGACAGGGGTCAAACCAACGGCTGTCGCTGGGGTGCATCGTTGGGCGACCACCATGCGAGGTGCTTCTCGATAGAGTTCACCACTGTATTCACGGCGAACCATGGTGTTTGCAAGAATGTGCTCATAGTGACCCCAACAGCGACTGCAGCCAACAGCCCAGCGCGCACTCAAACGCGGCGTGTTTGCCACCTGCGACCCTTCTCCTGCGCTCAGACGGCGCGCCCAACCTGCCAGAGCCACCTCTTCCCGTCGACACGACTCGCTCTGAGTCGTCTGCGCGCGGTCTGCTCGCCGTGCCGCCTGTGTTGGCTCCGCGCCAGAACAGTGCCAGAAGGTTGGAGGGCGCGGGACTCCTTCCCCGATGGGCCCACTACGACGCCTCACATTGAATCAACCCTCTCATCGCTACCCTGCCACCTGCCACCCTGCCACCCTGCCTTTGCCCGGGCTACTGGGTATGCGCATTGCAGTGACGTGTATCCACAGTGGAACTCGCAGCTGGCAGACAGCTTGACAGGATCGCTTTGCACCTGCACTTGCAGGACGCCGCCTTGTGGTGGATGCTTTCCACGTGGGAGACTTGTTGCCGCTCCAGGGCTTTTTTTCTGCGACCGGCGCGCTTTCCTCTCGCGGCCTGCCGCCAGCGCGGTCAAAGCACAACGGCCAACTCACCACGCAGAGACGGTAAGTACTAAGCAGACCGTTCGTCTACCTAGGCGACACCCGTGCCTGGAGACGACAGAAAATCAGGGAGCCTGCTATCTGCCGCAAGAGGGCGTTGGCCCGCTCTGTGAGTGGAGCTCCGGCGACTACACAGTACTATTCTCTCGCTTCGTTATTTGCTTCTGGAAGTATGCTGGAAGTGTCGCAGATAGGTATCGTTTGCAGCTCTCGTTCCGGGAACCAGGCCGCCGTACGGTTTCAATACATCAAACGCAGCGTCTGAGATATGTCGCCGGAACAGCCTGTCCCATCGCTTCCACTTGAGTAGCATTTGAATTATATGGCCGCTTGTCTTTCTCTCAAACTTGCCGCGCACGAAGAGATCGCTGCAAGCCTTCCGCTCACCCATGCACACGGACACCAGGTAAGCATCCGCGGAAACATGTCTCCCCTACATAGGTAGTAGTTATGCTGCACCTGCTAGGGTGTATGCAGACTGCCGGTGCCACACATCAGCCGTCTTTGCGGAGTCAAAAGTCTACATGTCGCTGCGTGAATACCGCACACTTACCCGTCGTCATACTTGCGAACCGTGCTTGCAAGATTTTCTTCTGACACGGCAGAGAATGGTCCTCGTTGAGTTGCTTCTCCGAATAGCCAGCATCCTACAATTTACAAGCCGGCCCATGTTCCGCCGCCAATGATACAATTTGTCTGAAGCCTGCACCACTGATTGGCTCGCTATATACCCTAGTCGTAGGTTTTATCCCTTTCCGAACTGTACATCAGTAGGGATGCACTACAAGATTCAGAATAAGGCACATCACATCTACCTGCCATGTCCCAATGTGCCAATATCAGTGCGCCAGGTAGAAGCCGAAGTCGCTGTTCGAATCGCAAAGCTCAGAGTCTTTCATCGAAGAATCTGCGCCAGGTTCATGGCCTATGTCAAGGGTCGAGACAGACACGGTCAATTCGCAAAGTCAGGGACATCGTGCTCTGACGCATCTCGTCGCAGGCAAGCTTTCCTACAGGCTGCTCAGAGCTCCGCTTGTCGCACACATCATCGGAGATTTTCCTCTCTAACAGGCACCATCGTGGTCTTCCTGTCACCGTCTGTTCTTCACGGCGCCCGCCTGACAGCTTGACGGATTTCTCCACAGTAAAACTTTTGAAATTGCGATCGTGAATTTGGGCTTGCGGGGAGTCGGGAGACTGGACGTTGGCGAACGGTTTCTCTCGATTGGATTGGCGCGCGTCTGCACCCTCCAGCGGCTGTCCACTCCGATGGAAGCGAAGCAGGGGGTGTGCTTCTCGAAGCAGCATAACTTGCACAGACAACCTTGCCGACACGTGGATTCTACGCTGAGCTGTGTCCTTTTGCCTGGCGGCTGGAAGAATCCGTGGAAGCCGCCGTAGAAGCTGCGCTCGAAGCAACTTCGCCGAGTTATGTAAAAGGCCTGTAAACGACCAAAGCATACATCGCGGCCCTTCAACACAGATGCTGCGCTGCCCAGATCAATGAGCAGAGGCACTATCACGAACACGGTCGGACCGTTTGTCAACCTGCGACCTGTCATTCGAGGATACGTTAGGCAGCCAGTACGACATGCAAGCATTTCCTTGTGGGGTCGTTTGCATCAAGACGGTTCGGCTTGATGATGTTGCAGCCGCAACGTTGTACAGCGGTCCTTTCCACCCATCGCAATTATCCTCGTACAAATCCAAACTGACAATTTTTCAGTGCTCCTGCCTCATGCGAGCTATCGACAAGCGATCGTTCTTTTAAACATCTGTGCGAGCTTCTGGCCGTATCAGCTTGACTGCGATCAGCAGGGATGACTTCATTTGCAAGCAAGCTCGGATTCGAGGGCGGCGATCATCTTAACAAAATGCAACAATTGACAGGGCTTCCAGCGTCACCACATGTCCTTGCATTCTGCGGAACTTTCTCGCCATGCGCACGTCATCAGAATCTGCGAAAACTTCAGTTCCGGGCGACTGTCACAGATTCGTCGTTGGTTGTACAGTTGTCATCGCTTCACCTGGTTGCGGGCTCAATTCTCGCGTCGTGCCGCAGCTCCGATGCTGTTGTGTACCCTCATGAGGTAAAATTTGAAGCATATCATCTCCTGCTTTGGAGACGGCTGGCGAACGAACATGAGTCCTTGTCTGTGGGACGACGATTCCATGCAGTTGCTTCTGCTACTGCCCGCCCAAAAACACCAATCATTCAAGGTGCCAGGCGCAAAGTTCAGCCCAATCGAGCTCAACTTCTTGTAGACTTTCAAAAAATAAGTGGTTACTAGGGGGCAGGCGCTACGCTTCTCTCTTGTAGCGTTACTTTGCTGACGTGCCTTACGGCCGCCCGTCCCACAAGATCTAGTGGCGCTGCCTGAATGCGTTCGTTCGGTACTTGATAGGCACCATTGCTTGGTACACCAGCGGCAGCGTTAAGGTTTCTCCGCCGCGCCATCCTTCACGCGCCAACGACCGCCTCACATCATGTCCCTGCAAGCCTATACTTAAATCTTGGAACCCAAAATAAGCAACAACAACCAACGCGGAATTAGATCTCGGCAAGCTCAGTGGTTGTTTATTTCTATTTATCTGCACAGGGCGGAAGCTCAATGTCAAATATGATTCGATCTGATACGAAAGAAACAACTTTTCTATCAAATAAGCTCAGCGGGAGGGCTGCAGCTCGCTAGAACTGCCATTCCTGTCCCCACCTCCCACATTCCCCGTTCCAGGTGTCCGGGACCGAAACGAACGCTGCCAGGCAAGGAGCGCATCACCTACAATTATTCCGATTGCTTTAACACTGCGCAGCCTTGCGGAACTCACCTGTGACCCTTGGCTTATGATTTATGTTTGCGGAGATGCTGGATGTCAAATGGTCGCACGAACGCGCTGATGCTCAACTTACATCATTACTCTGCCAGGGGGTTCGTATCGACGAGTAAGGATGTTGTTGAATAGTGCCTGCCTTGTTGATGCGGCTCTCAGATCCGCAACTCACGATCCTGCCAATCAGGAACATGACTTCAACACCGGCAATGTTTCCAAGGCAGCTGGGCTCGAATGGCCGCCGACTCAACGATAAGCAAATACGATGTTTCGTAATCTTCAGCTCGCAAGTGCGTCGGAGGAGTGTCCGCAAGCTAATGTTGGAAAGCAATACAGCCTTGTAACCGAACATGCTGTGGTGTTACTGAACACGAATTACTGTACTTGATGTTGAGCGCACAAAGGACAAATACACCTCGACGACACGCAATTCTCACCTCGATCTTATTGTCAAGACCACACACACGTGAACTCAGTCGCACGCTCAGCGTGTAGATCCATAGAAATGACATCCGTGATGGAAGCGATACAGTAGGTATTTACATGCTCAGGGTATGTTGTTGTAACCTTCGAGCATGACGAACATCGTCGAGACATCTCAAGAGCTCCCGGGTACCCGACGCGGTTCCAGCCTGATACCCTCACCGATGTTGGATCCAAGCGCTAGAATTCTAGAGGGCTGTCCTAGCAGCCAAAACAAAGAAAGTTTGTGCCGTCATCGATGCCGCAGTTTCACTCTCCAGAAGGCTGCGGTCCACACCATCTACCAACCTCTTCAGGATGCGCTTTCCCATAGGCCTAGGCACAGTATGTGCTTGGTACCGCATTGCCGCAGCAGAGGCGACCGCCTCTCCCAAAGGCAAAGCGAAACCCCACCGACCTTCCAAACCCACACGGTCTCGATAATCTCGTCCACACTAACACCTTCCGCTATGCGCTGCTGCGCCTCGCCACTGCAAACCCTCGCACTCGAGTCACGCAGAATGTTGGGATAATCGTACGACGCGCAGAACCTCCCCCATTCGCCGCGCTGCAGCGCGTGCGCGAATCCACAGCGCGAGAGGGCCTGATCGCCGCTCGGTTTGGTCGTAGGCAGGTGTTCGCCAGACTTGCCACGCCCTCTCAAACACCTCCCCGCAAAAGCAATTATCAAAACTGTAACTTGGTGAGGCTGTCAGGCCTGTCCCACGGAGCATGATCGCCATAGTATGCAGGCGGTATAGACCAGGGTTTCTGGATTGGGGAACGTGTTATCATTCAGCGCAACTGAGGGCGTAGGGTGGTACTTTGGCATTTTGATGCGCGTTGAGGTTATTGGGTGGGTTAGGGGGTCGAAGTTGTGAAGTGGGTGGGGGTGGCTGCGGTGCTAGATAGCGGGTGGTTGTAAGTATATGGCTTGGGTGTGGAGTTTTGAGATTGAGGGCGCGAGTATGCATTTGAGGGAAGGAGAGCTTGCTGAGTTTATCTGTTGGATTTGTGGGTAGAGAGCTCTTTACTACAGCCTCTTGTCGTCTGCGACCGGACGCCGAAGCAATCTGAAGGCTTTAGCTAGAAAAGAGTAAGATCAAAATCATCTAATTCTCAAAGACAGTCCTGGTTGACTAGCCCTTCCTAGTCAGACTTAAAGTATTCCTGGCTATCGCCAGTCTTGCAGAGTGCTTGGTGTCCGGTCGGAGGTGACAAGAGGCTGTGGAGATAAGGCATCGCGTGCTTAGAGTATGTGTTGATTCTATTTATTTCTGAGAAGACTACATGGCACTGTGGATTTGCCTCAAGCAGTCGATCTGCTGAGTGCTTCTGCAGCGAGTCCTTTACACGTGTACCAACAACCACAGCACTTCCGAAACGTTACTGCCTACAGCAGGTCCATCAAACCTCCTCAGAGTTCCTCATCACGCAGAAGATTCTTGACCATATTTCTCACGCCCCTCTCGGCGAGTCGCAAGCTCTCATGCAATCCATAGTCTAACTCCGTATCCTTGACGGCACCCATCTTCTCGCCTTCTTCACCTGCACCTTCAACGCCATCATCGCTCACGTCCACCCCCAGTACTTTCTTGACGTTTTTGATAGCCGTCTTCGCTCCGATCTTTAGTAGGCTTGCTGTCATTTCGATGTCGTCTGCCCAGCCTTTTGCGATGTTCTTGGGCTGTGCATCCTGCACATCCATGATCACTCCGTCCAACCTGTGGTATTCGCCAATCAGGGCTTCCGAATACCTGGTAATCTTCGCGATAGAATTGGAGGCAGGATTGCCGTCGATCTTTGTATTGCCGAGAGTGGGACGCTTGCCAGGCGCTGCCTGATCCGGAGTGCAAAGGGCATCGAGAAGTGCTTTTGTGAATTCATTACAACGATACATGGAATCCTGCTTGCTGCAGAAGTGAGGTTAGTTGGCCTTTGCAGCCTTTCGCAGAAGACTAATGTGGGAATCACTTACGCCTGCTGTGTTCGCTGCTCGAGCAAGAGTTTGAACTCCTTTTGGCCGGCTGTCACTTTCGCTTTGAAGTCTCGCAGCTCTTTGTGGTTTGTCTTTGGCTTCTGTAAGAGTGAAGTCAATGCAGAAAGTCGTCTGGGAAAACAGTCAGTAGGTACTCTGGTTCACGCTGCTGTTGATGGTACTTACTGGCTTTCATCACCTTCAGCGTCAGACGTACTGCTCTGGCTGTCCGCTGACCGTTCATCCGCACGAGCGCTTCGACGTGCCATCACTAGAGTGATAGCAACTCGTGGCTTTGTGCAGCTTTGTAGGTACGCGGCTGGTGGTTGTGGGGTGGGGATGGCGAAGGGGTGAGGTGAGGTGAGGCAGCAGGCATTGTTCTGGGAAGGTACGTCTTCTCGAATAGACAACGTTAAAATGCAGTATCGTCTACACTTGAGAGTAGCACAAGTCGAATACAAATACGAAACGCTGTAAAGTCCTCATTGAAGTCCATGGCGCAATTATACACAGTATAGCAGGGCCACGCACAGCTCCAGCATTCTTTGGTGCCATAAGCATTTTATTCTTTGCTATAGATTAGGGGCCCGGCTCGCATACGCAGTAGTGAACCTCCTCCCCACGCTTCGTACATTTCAATATGGACGAACCTCGTGATCCTGCATGTCGTACGCAAGAGGATTTTGAAATGAAGAAAACAAAATCAAGCCAACCTGCAATCCGAATTAAACTCCGCCCAATAGTCATGTCCGAAGAATTTTTCAATCTCGCCATTTTGTAAGTCGCCCGATAACCCTATTTGATCAACCCTGTTTGAGAGGGTTCGCTGTCTCATTACTGCGATGATCTTCCAAGCATGTCTGAAACCATCTATAGCCGAACACAATTAATCAAAGTGTCCGACAGAGGCGAGTCTTGTAATTTGCTTTCGTCCAAGTTGGAAAATCGTATTACAAGTAAGTAGCTCACGGTCATGATATCGTGATCTAAAGTGGTAGAACCGCGAAGCATAAAGTGCAGGCCGAAAGATCTAGAAGAGCTGGTGCGGCTGTAGTCACCATCACGGTGACGTGTTAAGCCTGTTTTTTGTGTATGGGTGGATTCGGCGTGCCAGCAGGTGGGGTAGCAACTCGAAGCCTCTGCATTTCTGCCTCGATACTGGACAAATCCTGTTTGCTGGTGGTTGCAACAGCATTGTTGCCGTTCTTGGTAGCACTTTTCTGGCCTGCGGGACCTCCGCCGCTGCCAGGCTTGCCATTGCTCGCACCCGGGGTGGCTTGCTGACTGGAATTTCCGCCGGGCATGTGTGAATAAGGAGCCTGGTAGCCCCGGTTGTATGCTGACGAGGGGCCGTAGCCAGATCCAGGTGGGTAGTAAGCACCATAGTTCATGGGACTGGCACTGGTGCTGGTATTTGGATAGCCTCCAGCGAAAGTGCCGTAGTTACCATACATCTGAGGCGTGAACTGCTGGCTCTGGGGCGTGAACTGCTGACTCTGGGGCGTGAACTGCTGACTCTGGGGCGTGAACTGCTGACTTTGGGGCGTAAAATGTTGACTCTGAGCCCAAGGAGGCATGCCATACGTGCCCTGAGGCTCATAGGCTGGGAGCTGATGTGCAAAAGCGTGATGACCATCATCGTAATTAGTCTGAGCAGCAGTATTGCGATTGCGACCTGGAATGCCATTAGCCGTTGCTCACTGCAGGGACTCAGAGCGAGACCTACCATACTGACGGTTAGTGTTCTGATAGCCTGCACCGAAGCCTGGTCCGACAGGCAGGGAAGAGTTGCCACTGCCGGGCTTGATAATGGCACCAGGACCAATAGCAGAAGGTGGGGGGATCCGCATTGCATTGGGTGTGGCTGGATTCACAACCGAAGCTGGGTTCACCGCTGACATCCAGATGCGCACCTTATACTGCTTGAATAGGTCGGTGACAAGTTCGTTAAAATTAACGTAGGAGTCGGCATAGTAGTAGTAGGTCAACTTGTGGTAGTCACTACGAACGTCAGTCAGATAGATCAGAAGTGTAGACGACAGTACGTACGCCTGGTACTCAGCGTCGAGAACTTCCATAGGCAGCTTGTGGTCGGCCGCCTTCGTAGCTCCAAGGCGCTTGGCTTTGGCTTCGGCGCCTTCTTTGTCGCGCAAAGCAAGGATCTCATGCTGCTGTGCAAGGCGCTTGATCATCTTAGGCCTGGCATCTGGGTCCCCGTTATTGCCGATCAAAGGAACGTCCATCTGTTGGTCCTTGGGGTTGTTAGTCAGGCCGTTTGCGCGCGCAAGGGCACCGAGCATTCCGGACTCGTTCTGAGCTCCTGAGAGCGAGTACTGGGAGAACATGACAAGCCAGCGGAAGTGCTCCTCGTTAGCGAGGACTTTGTACTTTCTGGCGTCCTCCATGCTTACGTCCGCGTGTGTCACTTGTCCAAGATCATGGCCACGATCGCCCTCACAGATGACCAGATCACCAGGTCGGATCTCGAGTCCTGTGTTGTCATACAGGTAGTAGATGTCAGCCCTAGAGCACTTGAAGGTGACAACAAACAATCTTCGACCCTGGCGTCCAAGGACAGGCGGAACAGAGTATGGATTGTTCCCGTTGTTAGCCGGGCGGGCAACGATAGGATCTGGGTGAGCAGCAGAGATCGCAGATGTGTTGATGGTACGAGCTGCGGGACCGAAACCTGTAAAGTATGAGGAGGCGTCGAATTCTCCCTGTTCTTCGGCCGTGTGAGATGCTTGTCGGGGAGACATAAGACTCTCATCTTCCTCCTGGGTGTTACTCAAAGGAGTTGAGAGCGGCATGTTCTGCTTGAAACCTGCATAATGGGCGAACGAGTGTCTGCGGCCGGTGTTCATGGTCTGATTCATCAAGTTGCTAGTGGAACCTGATGACTTCGTGTGTACAAGAGTGGGTGCAGCCTCGCGCTCGCGCTCGGGCTCCCTAAATCCTGACACGTTCTCGCTGAAGCGACGAATCAACGAAGAAGGCTTAGCTTGGGGAGTTCCCTCGTGCCCCTCATGCTCCTCAATGGCGTTGTCGGTGTATGAGGCCATACCTCGAAGGCCAGCAGTAGTCTGCCGGCGTTGTGGTGGAGGCGGGTGTTGGTAAACAGGCGAAGTTGTTGTGGTAGCGCGGTTACGCGCACGTGCGCTCTCTACAGCTGCCTGCTTTAGCAAGGCTTGCTTTTGCTCACGTTCCCAGTAGCCTTGAGGAAGGCGGATGCCGTGGTCAGAGCTGTTCGAGTCGACCTCGTCAATATCGTCCTCCCGGAGCTGAGACAACCCCACACCTGAGTCACCGAGCAAGCTCGGTTTGGAAGGGCGGTGGCGTATGCCTGCTGTGGAGCGCACGCGCGACGAGAACTGACCAACAGGGCTGCTATCCAAGTCACCTTGTCCTATGCTATAGGACTGTGAGCGAACTGCCTTGCGGATGGGGTTCTGCTGGTTAAGAAGGAAACCAATGCCTTCTTCGCTCTCCGGTGCAGCTGGTGAAGGCAAAGGGTTCTCACTGGGAAAGTGGGCGGACGTAGGCGACGGCAAAACTTCCTTCAGGCGACTGTTCGCTTGTGCGCTACTGAAGCTGGAAGTGTTCCAAGGAAAAGCAGAAGTGCCAGGCCGGGAGTGAATTGGAAGTTCAAGTGAAGGCGTGGTGGGTTGGGAGCCAGCAAAGGAAACTGACGGCAGTGAAAACTTGCGATTGGGCTGTATGTCCTGTAACCAACCAGAAGAAGGTCTACGGCCCCCAGGGTGGCCGCCAGCTGGACGAGCAACGGGAGGCACGTGCTCACGGTCGTCATCGCTAGAGGCCAAGACATCACTGTCAGGAGTAGGCCTTCGAAGCTGTAGTTTAGATTTCTCAAGAGCAGAACCTCCAACGGAGAGGTTGCCCTTGTAGGTAGATGATGCCATATTGGATGAGATATGCGAGTCTTGATCAAATAAGTATATCACCGAGACATGCAAGAGATGGGAACATACCTTGGTCAATAGAGGACAGTTCGATCTTGAGTCTTGACGCCTTTAGGTAAAATAGGGTCTTCGAATATTGACGCTTTGTCTATGAAGGGTGGAAGTGAGAGCAGCTAGAGAGCCAATAAGTCAGTATAGCTTGATATAGCTCAATACTTGACAACAGGTGAAGGTTAAGCTGGGCGTCTGAATCGCACCACGGTTCAAGCAACGACGGAGCGAATCATATCATGCCGCTCGCAGTGAGGTGAGAGGCTCTCTGGCCGTGAGGATAAGGGAAGCTTAAAACTGATATCCTTACTCACAGGAGATGGAGGTGATGGCAGAGGCTGTGAATGCTGACAGCTTGATGGCGGCAAGGATCAGGCAAGCACTGGGGTGTGAGGTGTGAGGGCGTAACAAAGCACGAAAAGAGTCTGCGCGAACTCGTTTGTCGTCCTGTAGATGGATGCTGGCGCTGACGTGGTGAGTCGTGGCAACCAGGTGGCAAACTCGAATCGTGTGCTGCCGGTCTTGAGGCAGGACCAGCCAGCGAGCAAAGGGTAAGGGATATTACTGTTTGAGAGGTTTCTTAGCAGAGTACATAGAAGACGTTAACGAACGCAGGCGTCTGTGATCCGGCTTCCATGCGGCTTGAGGACGTGGCTCCTGCTTGCTCCTTCCCAACCCTGCCTGTACATGCGTGCTACTCCGCACAAACCTCCGCGCGCATGCCCGCAGACCGATCACAGCCACTCTGCAACACAACATCGCAGCATGCATTGACACCAACCGTCCTGTCAAAGTCACGGAAGCCCATACAGACTCCGCTTAGTACGACCTCGAGGCGGCGAGGTGATCCACGAGGCGGCTCTTGTAGAGCGCCGTTCAGGCACAGCAACCAACAGACTCTCTCTCTTCTAGCGAGCGCCTTCGCACTCGTTATGAGTTCGAACGAGACGTCGGGACTCAAGACAAACAAGAGGTATCAGAGGCACAGGAGTACAACGAGAGAGACCTGCTTACCTAGATAATGGAGAGCGTCTACCAAAATTACGCAACGGCGGGGTATCGATATGCAACACGATCTATCAAGCGGCGCGACAATATATCCTACACTTCTGTTAGCTAATCGATACCATGCTTCAGCGAATACGCGTCAAGGCTGTAAGATATCGCTGCGGAACCTCGCGAAACCATGAAGGGGGCAAGAGCTGTGTCACACAGCTGAGAGGCTCATACCGGATAGTCTATACCAGAAAGGCACCTATAACCTCTAATAATCAGACCGGTCTGATGGGTAACTGCATTGCACGTCAGCTTTGCCCATCACGATACCGCAACGTAGCAGCACCCGAGCGGCGACGACCTACCTCAAAAACGTACAGGAACGAGCGCCAAACACTTGCCTAGTCTATCCCTACTTTTTCTTGCGGAGAACCTTGAAACCGAACGAGCCTCTATAGCTTCAGCCGCTGCATGGAATTACACAAGCCTGTGATCGGCAGAGAAGCTTCGCAGCTGAAGAATGTGGGGAAGCGCCACGTTCTAACCCAAGGCTGCCCAGTCTGTCAGTTCCAGTGGTTGAAAGAAGAACACGCGACCACTAGAGCGCGCACATCATCGCCCTGTGCCTCGAGCGACAAAGGTAGTTGATATGTATCGCAGGATTCCTCGTGCACTATGGCCAGAATGCTAACAGGAGGTCCCTTCTTGGCGCTGGTTCGAAACGGTTGAGATCGGAGCTACGGCAGGGCAGGCACTCTGGAGTCCGTGAGCTTTGGTAGATCAGGAGACAGTTCGATGGCGGCCGCGATGCGATCGGCGTGTGACGATATGGTGACTGACGGGATGAGGGGTTTGCGTCGACAAGGTGATGCTTTTGCAAGTAAGACACCTGTTGCAGAGGAGTGGGCAGAGGTCAGAAACACGCAGACATCAACGCCTTTGAGGCTTCTGCAAGCTCGCACGGCTGGTCCAAGGATCAGGGGCTTTCGGTGGCAGATGCGCGACGAAATGCGGAGACGGCCAGACTAACTGAGGCTAGCCCTGCGTTTCTCAGGCGAACACCTGCAAATTGCTGCGCTGTTGGGGAGGGGAGCGGTGCTGCGGGACAGGGTGCAGCCATCGAATCATCGGCCCCCTGTCACACGTCCCGCAGCACCCCTCAAGTCTTTGTGCCTCTTCTTCTCCATCAAAAGATTATCGATTCCTCCCGGCAAACCAGCGCAGAAAAGACGATCTTGGTCGTATACATGAGATCCATGTGAATGACCTCTCTCTCGTGCTCTCCGGCTCTTCAAACCTAACCAACTGCTCCTGGAACGCTTTGTGTTGCTGCACGCTGCTGCTCTCCGATTAAGCGCCATCGTTCATGACCCCGCCCAGCCCATGCGGTAGCAGTGGAGATCCAAACAGGAAGTCCGTCCATTCTGGAACGGAAGGAATAATGTCACGCGCCATGCGCTCAACCTAGCACAGACACCAGGGACCTTAGTCCTCGATGCTGTTCGATTGTGCTCCTCTTTCGCATCGTTCTGCCTCGGGCCAATCATCTTCTACGTGAAGCTTCCAATGTTGTCTCATCTGGCCGCATCTCCGTGTGGGTATTTGACGGAAAGGCAGTCCCTGAAGCTAGTAGTGGGCGATGATGCGCACCCAGTGTTCTTGAAGCTAACTTGCCGGTTGTCAGCCTTGATAATCCAAGTGTCACAACATTACCCAATGCTGGAGCCGATACACGAACACTGCATATGAATGTTTGCTGTGTCTGATCACCTTCTCAGCCTCTACCAATTGGAGCTCAGCAGATCAATCAATGACTGGAATGTCGTCAACCCCGCATCTCGCAGGGACGCGCAATTATTCAATATGCGCACTCAAGCTCTTCTGGCAACTCCAGTGAGAACTTTGCCCGCTCGGGTGGCTAATGCCGAGCTTCGAAATGAACACGACCGGACTCAATCTACCACAGAGGACCCTGCACCAGAAGGCATTGAATTCGATTTGTCTGATGCAATGGCTGATGCGTCTGCCGTTGATGCCAATTGCGAGAAGATATCAGTTGGAAGCTTCCCACGGCGAAGCAGCAATGACAGTTCAGGGCTCACCAGGACCCATGTCGCCAACTTTGCGAACAAGCATCGTCATTGAGAAGCGGCGGAGCAAAAGGTATCAACGACGTCGCACCAAATGCTCGATGAAGAGCTCGAGAGAACCATATCACGCGGTACAGTATTAAAGCCGCGTAATCACCGTTGTGGAGAACGAGCCTTTTCAACAGCGCTGTTGTCTATGTGCCATGATGTCGGCTAGAACGCAATTCACACTCCGCCATGGATGTTTTCGCAATGAACTGTGTCGGTACAACTATGTCAGGGTAGTTTTGCGCCTATATGGAAAGACTTTCAGAAACCTCGATCTCCGTCTATGCAGCAGCTTTGATAGAGCGCGTACAGAAGGAGAGCCGAGACCGTTAGTCAAGGGTGGCGATAAGCTTCTTCCAGGCTACCTACACAGGCTGATTTGGTAGATCAAGGCAGCGGTTGGTGGTTGCCAAACGTCTTTTGGGTTGAAGGTCTAAGGGTCATATTGGCCAAGGCAAGAGATGCACCAGTAGGTTGAGAAAGATAAGTGGAGAGGTAGATCAGGGAATCTTGGGGAAAGGAAGCAAGAAGATGTTGTATCTACCGCACCCCCCGGAAGCAGATAGTAAGAGAAAGAGACATGCGTATAATTTCGATACAAAGGCGACTACGCACCGTCTTCACGTATGTGCCTGTATATAATCACAGCTATAAATGTACAACCCCTTGCGTCCCACACCAACACGTCACATCAACAATCTCGCCAGGCCTCAAGCCTTCACAACGCCGTCCGCTCAAAGGTCAACCTACTCCCCAAAACCGCGCCATACCACACCATGGCCCCCAACCCCACCAAATTCGTCACACTACTCACGCTATGCAGCACAGTAAACTCCCAATTCAGCCTCTCCATGTCCCCACTGTGCGGCCCCTTGTCATACGCCATCTTCCCATCCCTCGTCTCCTGGTGCTTCCGCTCCACCATGACGCGCGTCGTCTGCGGCCCCACGTAGAGCAGGTTGACCACGGCGGTTACGAACATGGTTCCTAAGAGCCAGGCGTTCAGGCGGTCGGTGGGGCTCTGCAGCACGGGGGTGGAGGATAGGAAGGGAAGGAGGCGCGGGCTGCCGGAGGGGTAGGTGAGGAGCAGGCCGATGGGGAGGGCGGTCTGGAGGGAGAAGTAGACGGGGAAGGTGGCTTTTTGGAGGGTGCTGAACTGCGGCCTAGGCAGGGCGCGGTAGGCGATTACGCCCGAGATGAAGGATTGGAAGAGGGTGCTGCCGAGGAGGGTGCCGTAGCTGTGGGAGGATGTTAGTTGAGGGGATAAGGGTTGGAGGGAGGTTTGGGGGAGGGGAACCTGAGGAGGTGGTATGTGGCGGGGTTCTTGAAGGAGTAGGATGCCATGGTTGGGGGTGGGTGGCAGCTGTGCTGCAGGAGGAGGTGTGGTGGTTCCAGGCGAGGTGTGTGCTGAGTTCCTAGGTCTGCTGATAGAGTCACTACGCAGGGCAGTTTGTATAAGACGGCGAAACCTAGAATGGCTTCGATTTTATATATTTGAGCCTCGGAACATCAATGATGGACGTCACCACCAGGTCCCCACACCACCCCTGCCCCGCCATGCCCAAACCTCGCAAGCTCACCTGCAGCCATCCATCCGCCCCACTTCACATCCTCTACCAAACCCACAGACAGTAGCCCCATCACGCAAACCGCCGCAAACCAAAACCGCCAATACAGCCCGCCAGCAATGCTGCTCCCCACGCTCATCGACCTGCGCCGCCCCGCGGGCAAGCCCCTCGACCCAGAAGACATCTTCGGCTCCAGCTTGGGCGGCGTCTTCACCGACGACCTGCAGAACCAGCACGGCGACGACCCGGACACGACCATCGTGTACAAGAACCTGCGCCACGGGGAGCTCGAGTTTCGCGCGGCCGAGGTGGACGGCGAGGAGCAGAGGCGCAAGATGGCGCACTACCTGTGGAACGCGGGCGTGCTGATGGCCGAGCTGGTAGGCGGGCGGCCCAGCGCGGAGCAGCAGAGCAGCGCGATCGATGCGTTTGGGATTGAGGGGTGGAGGGATGGGAGGTGGTGGGTGGGCAGTGAGGAGGAGGGGGTGTGGAGTGTGCAGGGGGAGAGGGTGGTGGAGCTTGGTGCAGGTGCGTTGGGCTGAGCGAGGCGGAGGACGGGCCCTTGAATAAAGAGATGGCTGATGGAATTGGCTGCAGGCGTAGGATTGGGTGGTGTTGTGAGTGCGCTTGCGGGCGCTGAAGAGGTGAGCTGGGTCCAGGACTATCTGGGCTTGTTCTGCCGCTGACTCTGAGAAAGGTTGCCATCACCGACTATCCCGCCCCACCGATCCTCGAGGCCATCAAGGCCAATGTCTCAGCGAACCTGAAGGAACCGCTCCGCGCCCGAGTCACCGTTGAGGGCCACCTCTGGGGCGACATCTCCTCCGACTTCGCTACCGCGAATGCGCATAAATACACCCGCGTTTTGGCGGCAGACTGTCTGTGGATGCTGGGCGAGCACGAGAACCTGGCCAGGTCAATGCTGCACTTCCTCGCCGACACGCCCTCCGCGCGCGTCCTGTGCATAGCGGGCTTCCACACGGGGCGCGCCAAGGTAGTGCCGTTCTTTGAGGAGGTAGTCCCCCAGCAGGGCCTGGAGGTGGAGGACATCTACGAGATGGACGCGGACGGCGCGCGGCGGCCGTGGGCCACAGAGCGAGACGGGGGCACCGAGAACATCGGCGAGCGCAAGAAGTGGCTCGTAGTCGCCCGACTAAGGCGGCAGAGGGCGATCTGAACCGCCCCTCATTCACATCCACATCCACATCCAGTAGCAGACCAGAAACGAACATGAACCCGCTCAGGCCTTGCGCCGGAAGCACAGCGTGCACACACTCGTCCCCGTCTTGCCCCCGAACGTGAAACTTGGATACTTGGCCTTGCTCTCATACACCAACCCCCCGCCCTCCACATCAAACCAGCCCCTCACCTCCTCCTCCGTCCAGTTGCAACTCGTGATCAGAAACCTGCCGCCAGGCTTGATCAGCCCCTCCACCTTCTCCCTGTACCCCTCGCAGATCCGCCTGCCCTGCGCATCCGTCTCCTGCGCGAGGCAGATGGCATCAAACGTGCCCTTATCCAGTACCACGTCGAAGCCCTCCTGCAGCCAAGTTCCGGGCTGTGCGCCTAGCAGGTCCCACTCGAAGAAGCCGATGTCCTCGTACTCGTCGCCTTTGCTCCCTCTGATCTCTTCGGCCAGCTTGATGCTCTGCGGCGCGTAGTCGACGCCCACCATGCAGCCGGTCCACTCGTCTTCGCGCAGCGCGAACAGCAGGTGGCCGTTGCCGGTGCCGAGGTCAAGGAAGCGCGTCGGTGTCTCGTCGGCAGAGGTGTCCTTGTGCAGCTGTCCTTCGTCGGACAGGTTCTCGAGGAAGGACAGCATGCGCTCCTCTGCGCCCGCGTCGCTGAACCAGACGGTGCCCTCGTCGTCCGGGTTGGAGGAGAAGTTGCGCAGCTCGGTGGTGTAGGCGGCGTCCCAGTAGGATTTGGTGCCCAGCTCCGAGGTGTTGAGGTGTTCGGGGGCGGGGGCGGGGGCGGGGGCGGACATGATTGCACTGTGGCTTGTTGGGGTGTTGTGTTGTGTTGTTGCGGTGCTGTGCTGTGTTGGACTGGACAAGTCCCTCGGCATCAAAACCTTTTTGGCGCGGGAGCGCTTTGGAGGGGCAGTTTGCGCCCCGCAGACCCCTGCTCGCAGAGGGGTCTCACGCTACCGATACGCGAGAGAAGAGAAGATCTGGGCTGGTCTGGTTCCGGCCAGGAACATGACGTAGGAAACAGCCAGCCAGCCAGCTAGCTACACAATCAACTGCTGATGAACTCTTCCACTCCCTAACTCCACTTCCCACAAAACTTCAGCCTCCCACACTCAGACTGAGACACAGACACACAACGGCTCGACACCCATCCCAGCCAAACCGCAGCATCCATCACAGGCACTCCCCCCTCCACCATGCCCGCCCTCTCCCCCCTCACCACCCTCCCCCCTTTCCTCCTCGCCTCCGCCCTGAGCGCCTACGCCCTCTACCTCAGCAAAACCAACATCTCCCTTCTGCAGAAATACGAATCCGCCTCGGAAAAAGCAGCGCAATGGAGCAACACAGCCGCGCAGCGGCTCCGCAAGACGCGCACCACGCAGGCAAGCGGCACCGTCGCAGTACGTACTTTTCCAAAC
This sequence comes from Epicoccum nigrum, assembly GCA_002116315.1. Taxonomy (NCBI): domain Eukaryota; kingdom Fungi; phylum Ascomycota; class Dothideomycetes; order Pleosporales; family Didymellaceae; genus Epicoccum; species Epicoccum nigrum. The sequence continues at coordinate 1,225,400 of KZ107840.1, forward strand.
CCCAGACCCCCCCTCTTCTCTTGCACCTCCCGGGCTTCCCCGGCCTCAAACAAGTCCTCCCCTTCACCGCCCGCTGGCGAATCAACTCGCTAACCCATCTGTCGCACGATGAAGGCCGCCCTCTCCTTCCTCGCAGGCACAACTCTCCCCTTCCTCCCCTCGTATCACTCCCCGGCCACGCTGGGCCTGCTGGGCCTCTCGCAGTGCCTGCTGCTGTACGGGGCGCGGACGCACATGTCCGGGTTCTGGAATGAGGGGACCCAGGCGAGGGTTCCCTTTTTGGAGGGCTTCAACGACGCGGTGAGGGGCAGCGAGGCCGTCGTGGGCGTCCTCGATCTGCTCGTGTGGAGCTGGGCTGTCGCGGGCGGCGTGTGGCTGGCGGATCTGGGCGCGTTGGGGGTCGGCGTTTGGGCTGGGGTGGTGGGCGCCAGGGGGGTTTGGGTCATGAGGGAAAGGGGCGGGGGTGGGTATTGAGGGAGAGGGAGAGGAGGAAGGGGAGGTGATGATGGACGAGAGGATCCTTGAACTATGCATGGAGGAGAGAGTTCCTTAGAGCCCTTGTTTGTGGGCTATCAAGGGAAAAAGCGCAGAAAACCACCTGCTTGCGAACCATTTTTGATTCGATTCTGAGACACGCGCAATGGTGCCTAGCTTGTATAGTGATTGCTGCCGCCGCTCGTCTTTCTTACCGTTCCCCAGCTGCCAGCCCAGGTCCTCCACCATCAACACCGACACTCCACACCCTGCCGCGAAACACACAGATACTTGACTCCCTTGTATGGCGTAACACCACCCCCCAACCCCTTACTCTTCTTCGCATCGACGTTCAGACTCTCCACGCGGATGCCGCTCGGCAGCCAGCCTTTGACGCTGAACGACAGCGTGGCAGCCGAGGGCATGAGCATTCTGTTCGCGGCTTTCTTTTTGGCGTCGGTCTGCGCGGTGGATTGGGACGAGGGGGCCTCCGGCTTGGGCTGTGACTGGTACGAGTCGGTATTGTCGTCGTCGTAGGCGTAAGTAGCCGTGGACAGCGAGTATGATTCGTGACTGTCTTCCTCGTCGTCGTCGGCCGCCGCTCCGACCACGGTCCCGCTCAGCGTCGCGGTGCAGCCCAGCCCGCCACCTCTGTCCTGCGCTGTGAGTAGGCTGATCTCGCGCGCACTGATGCGCCACTCAATGGCCGTCGCGCCTGGGGCATATGCTGCGTCGCCCACCCCCCGCGCGACACGCAGATCGAGGATGTTGTGCACGCCCGGTGGCAGCGGGATGTGCACGACCATCTCTTCAATGGCGGGCGCGCTCGATGTCCCTGCGCCGCCAGCTGCGCTCATCCGCGACGCCAAGCTACCCCCTCGTGCAGAGGTGGACGAGGACGTGGGCGCCGAGGACTTTCCTGCGAAGCGCGGGTTGAGCTGCAGACGCACTTCAAAGTCGCTGCCAGTGGGGCCGAGGGCGGGGCGCACGGCGACGGTGGCGGGGATGTTGAGGGCTGGGAGGCTCTGTTTAGTGGTGGATGTGGTGAAGGTGTCGAGCGCGGAGGCGCCGAGGAGGTCGACTTCGTAGCCAGCGAGGACGAAACGGCCGTCTGGCGGGACGAAGGAGAGTTCGCCTGGCCTTTCTTTCCAACGGTTCAGCCGCACGCATGGGTGGAATACGGGCAGCGAGACAGCGCTTGATATCCCACCGGGACAAGCCAGGTACAGGTTCAAGTCTGGGATGCCAGACACCTTGGCGGTAAAGGCGATGGTGCCGTTTGCGATTGCAGAGAGCGGACGTCCAGATGGCGAGAGCGTGACGGACAGCGTTTCCACAATGTCGACATACATCTCGTTGCTCGTGTGCCTGACGTTTGCTCTCCGCCAGGGCACCGGCGACGTGCTCTGCGCAGCATTCGACGGTCCCAGCCGCGGACTTAGGCCTCCGCCTCTCCCCAAAGAAAACGGTGTGCTCGACGGCGCCAGCGAGCTTGGTGTGGTACTCGGCAGGCCTACGTTCCCCAGCAGACTCTTCATCAGCGATGGTGCGTCGACCAGATCGCGGAGCGCATTCGGCTCGGTGCAGCTTATGATGCCGCCGTCGACCATCTCGTTCAACAGCTGGGCGACGACGTCGTAGTTGCTCTCGATTTTACTCGCGAGCAGCGGCGCGCCGAGGAAGTCTTCCAGCACATCGGCGACGCGGTGCAGGAACTCGAGCACCTGGAGGGGCTCGTTGTCGGAGGAGCACGGGGCGAGGAAGAGCAGCTGGTCCTGGACGACCGAGTAGAGGAGGGTGGCGGGGTTAGTCGACGGCAGGTAGATCAGCGAGGGTCGCGGGGAGGGGTGCGCGAGGTAGAGCGGCAGCAGGGTGCTGCTGGAGGCCGGGCGGCCATTGTAGACGTGCTCGAGGAGAGGATTGCTGGGCGGGTCAGGTCGCGACTACAGATACATGGGGCGGTGGAGGGTTTACTTGTGCTCATCAAAGATGAACAGAGCTTCGATTGTGCTCATTCTTTGGGGTCTGTCACCTGCGTGCCATGTACATTGGATGTTGGAGTGAAGCTCTCCAGGTGTGGGGTGCTTTAGACCGCGGGAGTGAGCCGCAATTGCAAGCAATCATCAGATGCAAGCGCAACGCGACCCTAACTTCAGTCTCGACTCTTTCGGGACGAGCTTCACAGCAGCCATGGCGAACGAGATCGCACCACCGCCACCGCCAACTTTCAAAGAGGCGCTGAAGCAGGACAGAGCGCAGTTCGACGACTGCACACCATGTCGTGTTGTCGGTACGTTTCTGCCTCCCTTGCCTACAGCAACAGCAGCAGCAGCAGCAGCAGCAGCAACTGACATTGCACAGGCAGCGCAACCTTTGCTGGCCTCGGCGCATTCACATACATTTCGGGTCACTCGCAGCTGAAATCACAAGAGGCTGTTATACGTCAGAGCAGGAGCATGTTTGGCATGGGGAGTAGGAGGGCCGCTATCACGACGACGAGCGCCGTCTTCGTAGGGCTGGGCGTGTATAGGTGGTTTGCGTGAGGGAGGGGGAGGGTGCTCAAGAGGGGGCTGTCCGGATCCTTGTATGATTATGTGGTATTCAGTATAGATCGAAACGAGGCATATCGTATTAATATCTACACACTCCACGCCTGCCCTCGCTCGACCTGAATCCAACACTAAAAGAAACTGTGGTATCTCTGCTGCTCCGAAAATGACACAACCGGGAATGTCCCATGGTATATAGTAAACTCCGCACAATGCCAGTTGAGCAACTCCACCCTATGCACGATAAAATCAACCCCGTCCAATGAATGCGCCTATGAAATGTCCAGATGCCGTTGCCATTGAGCACATCGCTATGCTGTTCTCCTCCGTGTATTCTCTCTTGCTGATAACTCTTCAAATCTTCCCTGCCATCGGCATCCTCCTCATGTCATACGCCCCCTCTTCGGTCCGCCGCCGGTGCCGTCCCTTCGGTCGTTGGGCCCGTCCGGGTGAAACGAGTCTATAATGCGCCGCTTTTGCCCTGCGCCCTGGCCCAGCTGGAAGAGATTCTGGGTAGCAGTTCGTTGCAGGTTGCGTGACGAGGATCGATTTGTGTGGCGCTCGCGCCTTGGTGCAGGAAACGCTCGCCGTGCGGCAGCGTTGAAGTCGCCGAATGCATTATCGGTGTTCATGCCCGAGGGGTATGGTTGTGGTGAGGAGAATTGAAAAACTTGGTGCAGGGGCGACATCTCCGGTTCGGTCAAGGAGGCCTCGAGCTGCACAGGCGGAGCTGAGTCAGACCGCTGGGCATGGTCGGCGTGGAGGTCAGATTGGCGAGTGGCCTCCGGACTGCTGTTGCGCTCCATGACGGGCGAGGAGCTGCGCGCGCGCTTATCGTCTAAGTCGACCTCATCGTCTTCGTCGCTGTTTGCGTGCCGTGACCCGTCGAAGCGCTCAGTCGCCCACTGCCGTATCCGCCAGCCTTCGCCGTCCCCTACTCCCAGGTTCTCCTTATCCAAGAAAGTGAGCAGGTCGTCAAGGGCTTCTTGATATCCGTCGCTACGGGCACGGTCGACATCAGCAACAGCCGACTTGTAGAGGTTAGTCAGCTGCAGGGCGGCCGTCCGGAAGGACTGGTGGACGTCTGTCTTCGGCAGCGACTTGTTGAGGCTCCGCATAGAGTCCATGGTGAGGTGTGTTGCAGGTATGTGCCTATCTAGACGTCAGTGTTTTGCCGGTGAACCGACCGGATGAAAGCAAGCCGTACCTGCGGAAAACGTGGAGCTTCTCAAAGGAGTGTTGTGTGCCTGATGAGGCGGCCGATGTACGAGTACGCACAGAAGAAGCAGATTATGCGTCTTGTAGAGTATCGGTAGCGTGTGTATGGTGGGGTTTGTGAGTGAGAGATGGTGGGGGACGTTTCCTGCTCTTTCGAGGGCGTGCACGGGCGCGCCTGCCGTGGCCCACATCTGACACCACACCCCATGACAGTGAGTGAACGCCAGGACCCCTACGACCTTGGCGACCCTCATTTACTCCCATGAATTGATCAGCCCGTGCATTTACGTCGAGCATCTCTAGCAAGGGACATGTCCGACTAGAGAAGATGGAAGATTCTTGGATATGACCTCACCTTTCGAGCGCCTCCCCGCCGAGGTCTTCGATATCATTGCAGCCTGCCTGGACTTGCCCGAGTATCAAACGCTCCGTTTGACCTCCCAGCGCCTCCACTTGCTCAGCCTGTCGACATTCAATAAGAAATACTTCACCAAGGTCATTACAACGCTTGGCTCGCCGTCACTCGATCGTCTTGTGAATGTGGCAAATCACAGTCATCTGTCAAGGCTTGTGACGACACTAGAGGTTCGATTGCTCAACCACCGCGACTACAAGGATCTGGGTAAAATCGCGAGAATTGGAATCTTCCCGCCACCAAAACGCTTCCCGAAAGTCTCCTGTGTTAGGAACCAGGACATCGTTCAGGAGTCGACCTTGTATGATGATGTGCTCGCAAATAGGCAGGCGAAATGCATCACGGAGCGTTTGACCCGTGGACTGCAAGGCCTTGAAAATCTAACAACCATCCGTTTCCGGGCTCATCAAACAGAGCCGCTCGGTTGGAAGACTATCGCTGTCCCTGAAGGAGACGAAATCTTCCGCTCGCGATGTTTCAGAGCTGTGCTTGACGCTGTAGTGAAAAGTGGCATTTCGTTCGAGACGTTCACTATGGGGAAAGAGAAGGGACATAACCTTAGTAAGAGCGCAAATGTCCCATATCCGGCATTACAGTTGCCGCTTGAATACCTCCAGCGGCTAAGAACGCCCCTCTCAGACCTGAAGTCGCTCACCTTGTCCGTTGTAGCAGCTCATAATGGTCATCACCGTCTACCGGGCTGGGAAAACGGGTTGGGCCACCTCGTCAGTAGTGCGCCTCGCATCGCTCATCTCTCACTGTCACTTGACCGCAAGGCCCAGGTCTCGCAGTACGGAGCACGCATTCTGCGCTCTTTGTCCGATACCTTACAACTAGAACATCTTGAGAGTTTGCACATCTGCAACACCACAGTCCACGAGTCGGACTTGGCCAAGTTGATCAAGATGCATGCTGAAACGCTGCAACGGATCAACTTGATCAACATTGTTCTGTTGACAGGCAATTGGATCGTCCTGCTGAACACGTTCAAAAGTGTGAAGGACCTGCAGACATTGAGGCTCGCCCACATCGAGGGCGTGGGCAGTCCAATACAGTCTCGACAACGAGACAAAGAGCGTCGAAAACTCACTTTAGACGTAGACAGAAGCGAGCGAGCGATGGCTGAGATGTTAGACGAGGCCATTGGGACTTGTCTTGCCGTACCCGTCTCGATGTTTGTCTGAGTAGATCGCCATCGTGCTGGAACCTGCACTTGGCTCAATATCCTGGGTTGGAGAACAGCAAAAGTCGGCGAGATGGTCAGGTATGCGATACTTGTGAATGAGCAAGTGAAAACAGGTCGGTAACCGGCAACAGTGGAATGAATAGCTACCAACTCGACCAGCCCTTGTTCGCAGCAACTAACCACCCATTACCCACGGTACCGAACTACCCAGCATGTCTGTAACCACGTAACCTTTCCCCTTTTTCGATCTGCCCAAGGAGCTTCGCCTTCTGGTGTACGAGCGCCTCCATACTCCACGCTGTATCGTACAGCAAGTACGCTTATCGCCATCCTCTAAGAAAAGCGATCAAATGGAGTGCAACTACATAACTTTTGCAGTGGGAGTCCTCGCTACCTGCAAGCTCATGCGTCACGAGATGCAGCCGTTCTTCGCCCAAGCTTTCAAGACCGGCGACCTCGAGATAACTCAGAGCGTCGGGCTTGTCGACGACAACATAGGCTGTGCTACAAGGTGCCTTTATACAACGATGAGGCTCATGCAAGTCTTTGGAGATTTGTTCGACAACAAGTACGCCGTGAACGGATTCAAGAACCAAATTGAGCAGGTAAGTTCGGCTACCATCTCTCCTCACGATGATATTGAAGGCTCATTCCAAGACCTCCAGATCCTCAGTTTCTGGGTCCCCGAGTCTCGAGAGGCAGTCAAAGCAGGCTTTTTCCCTTTCCTCAGCCACGCCGCTCGAGTCTACAAGAAGTTCGGTCGTCGCCTGCGCATCAACGTGCACTGGTCTGGGTCTGGTACTGTCAGCGCCCTGCTTTTTGATCAAATCATGCGCGAGCGTGGACAGATGCAACACTTGATGGAGGTCAAGTTTATTTCAGAGCCAGAACTGAAGTCAGAGCCGGTTGAGGCAAGCTCATGAGGGACTGAAAGTGAGCAGTGGGATGTGATTTGCGCATCCGGCCACTCGGTTCGTCCAGGTCGTCACTCTCTCTTTCCTCTTACCCTCGCGCCCACCAGATCAGATTTCTCGTGCAGGCCTCAAGAACATATCGGCGTTGGATGCCTACTACTTACGAGTACGTAGTACGAAATGACATACAGAGCGACAGCTCCTCTCATTCTTGAGAGATGTGGATACTGAATGCCAACATCTAGAGTTTGTGGGAATTCCACCGATTTCTCCAGTCATCGCCGCCAAGTCTCTATAGTTGTCGGGGGACAAAGTGTTTCCTTACCAGATGTCTACTTTTTCTCTTCTTTCTTTTCTTCAGCGGATTTAATCTGTGCTGCAGGTTAGGATGCATAGGACCAATCGAAAACTGTCCTCTCCTTGTTGAAATCCCTGTTGTTTCCCTCACGAGGGCACGAACATGGAGATGAAGATGGGAAAGACACTGAAGCTGCGGCCGTCGATGAAAACAAGCGCGTTGCATGGAGATGCTCGTCACCACCTCCCCTCCCCCTCGGCCCTTGATCCACCCACCGCTCGCGACAGCTATAGACTCGAATGCTTTACAAAAGCCATGGGACCCCGCCCTTGGCCGTAGGAAGCTTGGGCTGATGGCGATCCCAGTGGACATTGGCATCTGGCAGCCGTGAGGCGGCCGTCGAGGAATGGAATGCCCCGTCGAGGGCGTGGCTTCTCACAACCTGGCGCCAGGAACACGCACGTAAAAGCTCTCATGAGCTCGGGGGAAACCACGCCATACAGCGCCTTTACCACGACCGACCGCACGCCCGGGGCACGATGCAAGATTGGCGATGGCTAGGGGTACTTCAAACATCTGATTGGCGTTTGCTAGGCGACTAGCGCTGTCTTTGAGTATGGCTGCGCTGTCTCTTGGACGGTTTTTGATTTCGGCTTTTTCCTGATTGGATCCTTTGGAGTGGATAGGGTCCTGTCGGAGCTGGTAAGGTTGCTGTGTGATGGTCTGGGCCTGTGGAGGTCTTTGCTTGTGATAGGCTTGGGCGTGTGACGGAGAAGGACGGGACGAAGGAATCCGAAGAGGAGGAGATGTAGGTTGGGCGGGTGGCAAGTCGTCGTACTTGTACGTGCCGCTGGTCACTCGTCCCCTAGGAGCTTGTGTGCATTGACACGCCTACAATGAACAATAGCAAATGCGAAAGCTGGCCAAGCCCCATTAGAAATGCCATAGCACATACATCACGACCACAACAAGCCCGATGGGAAGATGAAATCTCAAGACATAAACATCCCAGCTTTTAGACATTCACTCGACAAACCTCCTGGTATCTACCAACGCACAAAACCACACCTGAAAAAAAAACCCTTCCCCCCCGCTACCCCATGCGTCTCAAAGCCAACCGATCCACAAGCCCGTGCACGCTGGAAAATGCCCAGACCAGCTATGCGACAGGACCCAGGCCTATATATACACCCTCCTTCCCTCCAAAACTAACTACGAAACAGAACAAGCGAGCCGATACCCACGCCGGGGTATGGTGTGAAGGAAGAACGTAACCGCAACAGCCTGCTACGCACGGCCGGGGAGGAAGAAGAATTGTATGTGACGAGATGAGATAGATAAGAGCGAACGTAGACATTACGCGGCGATTGCCATTGCCGTGGCGGCGGACGGGTTGGTTAAAGACGGGAGATACGAATCCATTGTGATGTGATGCGACGGCGCCATGTGCCTGTACAGAAGCGCGTCGATCTATGCTGGGGCGATGCTGATGCACGCTACAGGTACGAGTATGTGGGAAGCTGTATGCACGTGCATGCGTCGTAATATGTTGGTGGGTAGCGATGGTAAGAAATATATAGATAGAGCAGATTTCATCAGACGTTTTCGGTGAAGCGCGAGCTTCGTGAGCCGTCGGCGGAGTGCAGACTGCGGCCAAGAGCCGCTCGAGGGGAGAGGTCGAGAGGCGAGGAGAAAGGGTTCGGCGACATGGGCGGGCTCAGTGTGCGGTTGGCGTCGTCGAAGGGGTTGTCGCTGGGGTGTGTGATGACGGGTGTCCTTGCGGGACTGGGCCGGACGTTCATCTTGCCTGCGCCGGGTGCGAAGGGCGCCTCGCCAATCTCCTTGCCGAAAGCGCCTCCATATTCCTTCTTCATACCCGCGCCGCCGTATGTTCCGTGGTCGTCTGAGTAGAAGGAAGTATCGGACATATGGCCGGTTCGAGCAAATTGATCAGAGGTCATGCCTTCGCTGAACGCAGATGGCAGCTTGCGTCCGGACACCCGTTGAAAACTGGGGGTTGTTGGCGTCGTGGGCGAGCCGGTGTCCGTGGTCGATCTGGACATGCCTGAAAAGCGGTTGGCGAGGAAGGCAGGTACAATGCTGGGTGCAAGGCTGGCTCTTGCGGGCCTCGTGGGCACCACCACCTGTCGCGATGTCTGCACCTGCTGCATTGCCTGCTCGTGGTGCGAGGGATGGCTGTCGGTGAGCTGGAGCGCCCCACCTTGCCTGCGCTTGTGGCGGCGAAGCAGGATCAAGATGATGGCCAGAATAAGCGCGGCGCCAGCCAGACTGCCAACTACACTCCCGACAACCTGGGGCGTGTCGAGGGGTGCGGGCCCTGCCATGTCGGAGTCGCTTGCAGCGGCGGATTGTGTGCTTGTGGGCAAGCCTGCTGTAGCGCTCCCGCTGCCTCCGTTCCAGCCAGGTCCGCCGCCGCCATAGAAAGAAGCAGAACCGGTGGCATCGAGTGATTCGGTTGGTGTAGGACGCACTGAGGCGTCAGTGATTGATGACGTTCCAAACTGGAGAGATGCCGATGCAGGAGACCCCGATGAGACAGCAGCCTGCGATGCCACTGTTACAACGGCGGGAGTTGAGAAGGTGAAGCCACTCATGGTAGAACGTAATGTGGACGAAGAGGACAGGATTGAAGAAGCCATCGACAAGGTCCTGCTGGCTGATGGTGATTTCGAACTGTCCGCCACGTTAAGTGCACCAACTCTAGTTGGCTCGCTGCTGTGCGCAGAACTAGACGCCGAGGACGCCGAAGTGACGGCTTCAGCTATGACTGCCACAACGCTTGAAGCATAGGGATACGCAGGTACCGTCAAATCGCTCGGGAAAGGGGGCACGGACGGCACCGATGGAAGAGAAACACTGGGTACAGCAGGCATAGATGGCACAGATGGCAGAACAACGGAGGCTATGGTTGGCACTGCAGGCACTGACGGTATGGATGGTTGGGGTATGTCGGCTGGCGTTGAAGGCACTGCTGGTTGGGTCTCTGATGGAAGAGATGCTACCGACGGAATTTCTGGGGTCGACGCCGCAGTCGCTGCAGCCACTGGGGTCGGAACAGACTCTTGTGCTGAGACACGGGTGTTATTTGTGGCGGGGATTGCAGGGGCGGCATCGGTAGGGGCGGTCGAGTCCGGCTGTGTTACGGTGGCTTGCGCGAGCACATTCCCAGCGGTGTCAACTGTGGCGACAACCTCGACGTTTACCGTCTTGATGTTGCTGCCGCTGCCGCTGCCGGCCTGGGGCGCCCTCCGGTGGAATCGCCGGTGTGAGTTGGTCATGATAGTCCGTCTCTTTCGCAAAGGCCCGTCTGCAGGATCCGTGGTTTGGTAGGGGTTCGCCCTCCTATCCCGGGCTTTTTCAGTCAGTGTGTACGGCGAATGGCGTCGGTTGCGTGCTTCGACTCGGGATGTGGATGATGCAGTGACGCGGTCCATGGAAACGCTACTGGGGCGCAAAGGATGCTTGTGAGGTGGGTTTCTGGAGTGACTGGGGCTGTTCGCTGAACATGGGCTTCAAATGACGGGATGCAGTTGGGGGTAATCGCAAGCGATGCTAGACAGTGACAGTGCTAATGAGGGAAGGCGATGGTGATGGCGACGGCCGATGCTGCGTCCAATCAATGGAGCTGAGGTGTGAGTGAAGGTCGAGAAGCGAACGGCTGCCAAGGACTGGCGGGTGAAGGAGTGACTGGCGAGCGGTGTTAGAACAGCAGTGCTCAGCACAACGCGGCATACACACCTGGCGCGGTTCAATGGACCAGCATAAGCTGCGCGATGGAGTTGGCTGCGCGAGCGGACGGGCGGGGGCCGCAGCTATAGGGCAACAAGGCTCGCTATGGCGGGTGGTTTGCTACAGTCGGTGGTGTGTGCTGTGGATGGTGCAACAGATGGACGGGGCGGAACTAGGCGTGGCATGCGACGGCGGACTAAAGGTTGCAGTCTGAGTCGAAGGGCCTGAGCGCGAAGTCTCACGATACAAAGGCGCGGGCGTGGGCTGGTCGCGGTCTCTGTCCTGTCCTGGTCGCTTCCTCGTCGTCGTCGTCGTCCTCCTCCGGTTGGGCGTCCTGCGTGAGGGGGGATGTCTGAGGGTGGGCTAGGTACGCGGACGCTGGCACTGGCAAACAAGCACGCCGTGAGCGAAAAGAAGTGCACGCAAGCGGCGACCAGAGCCTGGGCGGTTTGCTGTGGGACGGGGCGTGCTGATTGCTGGGATCGCGAAATTGGCCTCCGTGTAGTGGGCCCGTCTTCTATTTCTGTACAAAGGCCAGCAGCGTCCCTCTGACCAGTGAAAGGCGCTTGAAACAGAAAGGAGCAGCACAACGCTCGACAGGGAAATTAAGTAGGCTTCGTTGGTGCGTCGCTGCTCAGGGTAGGGTCCGCTGTGTGCAGGTGCAGGTGCAGGTGCAGGTGCAGGCTGTGTCTTCTCCGTACTGCCATTACTGGAGCTACATGTACATCTCAGGTATTAGGCCGTGGTGGGCAAGGCGACTGGAGTCCACAGCGCGCATGCAGAGTGACCCAGTCAGGCACGGCAGCCAAGCTGCACCTGCATCAGTGGCAGCAAAAGCCAACGCTCGTGCCACGAGCCGACACTGGCTCCAGGAACGCGCTGGCGCCTTTATTTGCAGCTCCCGCAGGCGACCCACGTTCATCGCCTCTTCGCGCCGCTATCCTTTTATAGTTGTCGTCCGTCGTTGCACCCGAACCCTGAGCACCACAAACACCTCCAACAGGAGGCAGCCGTCAGTCAGCCTGGTATTTCTTCTCCAGACGGCGCCATGCCGCTTCGAGCCGGCAGTGGCTTCACCAGTATATTGCCAAGCCCTGCTGGACCTTCTGCCGCTGTCTGACTAGCTGTCCCCTCCAGCATTCGCAATGTGCTGTGCCATATGTGCGGCTAGACTGGGGAGCCGTTCGAGCTGCTTCAATAGTCTAGTGCCTCACCTGGGGCCAGCATTGGCACACGCTTGCGCAATTGCACACACGGCCTCCACGGCCAAATTTCTTCTCGTCGGTGCCATCTGCCGTAATTCGGCTCTCTCCGCGCGTTGCAGCTCACGTGGACGACCCACCTGCGTGCGTTACCACCTGTACGTTGGAAACGTTGATTGCTCACGTGAGACAAGCCGACGTCGAGACACCTGGGCCATCGCGATTGTGCAGTCTTGTTGGGTTGAGTTATTGATGGTTGCTGCTCATTCGCTTGCTCGCTGCTCTCGTACTTCGTATATCCAGGTAGTTTATTTGTTGCTACATCTCCAATCTCCCAGACCCCGCGCGTTCTGCACCGCCACTATGACAACCCAAGTGTCCAGCAGACACGCGTTTTTCTGCTGCCATCCAAATTGAAGAACCGTGCACCCTTCGTGACTTGTGCCAACTCAGTGCTATGCGCAGTCGGTCATCGTTCTCCCTATCGGAAAATGACGTCGTTGTCGAATCTCGCATACCAGGATGAAGCCAACAGCAGCAACAACAACATCAGGAGACCACCGCCGCCGCTTCCACCAAGGGCATCACAATCAAACGAGATGAGCTCGCCCCCAAGCTACCAGTCGGTCTTGGCCATTTCGTCACAGGACCCTCGATCCTCATCGACGCAATCGCTGATCCCCGATCCTAATTTGGAGAACACGGGCCGTCGTCGTATACTGCTCGTGTACGTCCATGGCTTCATGGGCAACGAGTCGAGTTTCAGAAGCTTCCCAGCACACGTGCACAACTTGGTCTCTGTGACGCTCGCGGATACGCACGTAGTTCACACCAAGATCTATCCTCGCTATCAAGCGCGGTATAGTCTTGAACAAGCCAGAGATCAGTTCTCTACGTGGTACGTCCCGTGGGGCTTGTTGATTTCAAGTCAAACACTGACCAAGAGCAGGCTCGCACCACATGAGGACAAATGGACAGATGTCATCCTGTTGGGGCATTCCATGGGAGGACTGCTTTCCGCCGATGTAGCTCTGCTCTTTCGTCACCGTATCATCGGTGTCCTCAACTTTGATGTCCCGTTTGTTGGTATGCATCCGGGCATCATCAAAGCAGGACTGGGCAGCATTTTCACAAAGGTGCCACCGCCCCAGGATCAGATTCTGACCTCACCAACCCAGGGATCCAAGCCCAGTCGGATGAGTACTATCTTTAACCCAAAGCCGACAGACCCTAATTACAACCCGTCCTTTGCCAATGATGTCCACTTACCGGTCCGTAAGGGCTTAGACAATGCGCTACACTGGTTCAATAAACACTCCAATAACATCAAGGAGGCTGGGAAAGGGCTCGTCAAGTCGCACATTGAATTTGGCGGTGCCATGGCAGACTACAAACAGCTGAAAGATAGGTATGCGCGAATACGAGCACTTGAAGAAGACAATGAGATGAAGCGAAGAATGGGCAACCCGGATGTGAAATCGCCGCCTCGAATACGCTTCATCAACTATTATACTGCCAGTACCGGCAGGCCCAAGAAGCCGAAGTCACCTAAGAGTCCTTCGTCGTCCCGCTCAAACAGCGTCTCGCAGCAGCATCATAACAGCGACGTGAGCGGTCTGGATACAGAATCACAACATGACTTCAGCAAACCCACATCAGACGCTGACACTCCTCCGTTAACGTTTGTCGAAGCGGAACAGTACCACGGTTCATCGTCAGAATCGGACTCTGGCATAAATCCGCTACATGACACAAAGAGGCCCGTCCTTCCAGACATCCCAGCGATACCGCAAGAACCACAGTTCGTAGACACGGCGCAGATAGCCGACAGATCTCAGCGTCGCGCTGCTGAAAGAGAATACGACGAGGCGCTCGAAGAGTACCACAAGGCAGTCAAGGCACGCAACAGGATCATCAACGAGCGTGAAGACATCGAAGAGGAGTGGGAACAGCAGCAGCAGCAGCAGCAGCAGCAAAAACAACAAAAGGCCTTAGCTCCAGTCGCAGCTCCAGCAGCAGAGCCCGCGAACCCCCCCTTAACAGGCGAAGCGCTCCGCCTCGCGCAAGAAGAAGAGCGCATGGCGCGCGAGAAAGCGCGCCTCGAAGGCCGAGAACACCACGCACCAGTCCCGGACGCCCCTCCCCTCGCTCCACAGGCCGCAGACGGCGGTCAAGACACCCCCGGCCGGGAGACCCCCAACCTAAGCGCAGACGTGCACAACCTGCAGCTCGGGGCCTCGCGCCCCCACCACCCCTACTCCAACTACTCCTTCTCCCGCAGTGCCATCCTGAAGCAGCCCAGCCCGGACGACGCCGCCTCCGTGACCGACTCGGCCTACACCGGCACCACCACCAACAGCACAGACACCAACCCCTCCTCCCCCTCCTCCTCCTCTTGCAACCAGACCCAGAAGCAGAAGGATAAGAAAGCCAAACAGGAGAGGAAAGAGAGAGAGAAGGCAGACAAGGCCAAGAAACTGGGCAAGTTCTGTATGCTGCCTCCCAAGGACTCTCAGGGCCACAAGGATCCCACGTGGGTGAAGGTGTATATGGAGGGCATGGACGAGGTGGCTGCACATACGAGTTTGTTCTTCGTGAACGAGACGTATGAGAGGCTTGTGGGCGATGTTGGGGCCAGGGTGGAGGAGTGGGTGCGCGAGGCGGATAGTGAGAGGGTGGTGAGGGAGTTGAGCGGGATGGCGTGAGGGGGGGGGGGGGGGGGGGTGTGGGGGGGTGGGGGGGGGGGGAGGGGGGCAACAAAACTGAGCAATTGGTTAGGCGGGAGTCAGAGTGGGGGGGTCGGCGAGGGAGAAGGGAGGGGTGTTGGGGGAGGGGGGCGGGTCAGGAGGAGGGTGCTGTTTTCGTTTAGCGCCTTGTGCCAGGTTGGGGAGCTGGTGCGTCATGCCGGCCGTCTCTTCGGTCCCC
>KZ107840.1:1240340-1270617 GCA_002116315.1 Epicoccum nigrum
GGGGGGGGGGGTTGGAGGACTTCGGGGGGTATGTGTATGTAGGAGTTTTAAAATGACATGTGAGTGGTTCGGAGGGATTCAGAGAGAGTGCGTGTTAGTGAGAAGAGTGTGGGTTTGTGGCTGCTGTGGGTGGATTCGTGGAAAGGCGCTGTTTTGCTTGAACGCTTATGGAATGGTTTGGAGACTTCACGTCCCGTCAGGTCTCCCCTCAGGTGCCCAGTCCGACCTACATCGCTATCAAATAGCACCGCTAAACCTCGCCATTGCATCGTCAATCTCACTGAAGCCAGCAGACCCCGAAGGCACGCGCGTCGCCAAGGCCTTCTAACCCTTGAGGAACTCCTCCGCTTCCTTCTCCGTCACGTCACTAATCAAGCTCCTCCTCTGGTCAATGAGCCCGTACCGACTCCCCTTCACCCGCCACCACATCTCCCTACGATCACCACCCAACTCGTCGCCGACAAGCTCCTTCTTGAACACACGCACAAAGTCGTTATATATCTCCGGCTCCTCCAGCTCCGTCAGCTCGTCACGCATCACGCGCAGCGCCTCCAGCGCGCGCCCGTACCTGCTGTCGCCCACGCTGCTCTTGACCAGACTGCGGATCTGCGTCGCCATCGCGTCGGCGGCAGCCTGGATAGCTGCGATATCGTCCGTCGCCGCGAGGGCCTGCTTGAAGCTCGGCACCAGGTTGGCAGGGTCGATGGCGACGCTGGCCGGCGCGCCCAGGAGGGCGTCGACGTCCAGGCCTGACAGCGGCTTCTCGCGCTCGGCGCGGCGGCGCTTGCCGCGACCCTTGACTTTGGGAGGGACTTTCTTGACGTCTGCGGCGCGCGTGAGGGCTTCCATGGTGCTGGCTGCGCGCTCGACGAGGTCGGAGGGTGGGGTGGAGTATTTGCTGAGGATCAAGGGTGGTTCTGGGATGGGTAGAGTAGGGTCTGGATGCGTGGCGCGCCAGCGGACAATGTGGTTGATGCGGTGCACAAGCGGGGCGTAGGTGTCTGAGGGCTTTGCGTATTCGTCTGGGTTGCCGTCCTCGTCTTCGCCGCAGGTGGAAAGGTCCATTGCGTCGACGTAGGCGTCCATGGCGGCTGTTAGATCGGCGGTGGGGAGGTCCTTGTGTTCAGTGATGACTTTGCCGCTTACGGTGAGCTTCCGATTGAGAGGGGGGAATTTGTATCTTCGCATATCCTCCTCGAAAGGTAGCTCTACGTCGATGAGACACTCAAAGTCGGGCTCTATTCGTGGCGACAATAGGATCACAAGCGGCGGCTTATTTTCCTTACTGACCAGGCGAGCCACTGCGTACAGACCGCCTTCAAAGAGTGCATGTATGAATGAGGAAAGCGCTAGTTGAGCTTGCTGATTTCCCTTTTGAGGAACGATGAAGTTCGTCCGGCTCATAGGCAGATAGCGGTCAAATTCTTCTTCTCGGATGAAGCCGATGAGTTCGAGTGCGGGCTTCGTCTCAAGTTTGACGACATTCATATCGGATTCGGAAACGTGAACAGCTGTTCTGCCATACTCGTATCCCTTTTCAAGCTCCTCCATCTCAACGTTCTTCTTGTTTCCGGGCTCATCAGGATCGTCAATCTGATAGCCTCGCTGATGTCGCACGGCTGCCAGGTTGCTCATAGGATGGTCTTCACCAACTATATCGTTCGGCCCCTCGTCAACTGGACCTGCTGTACCCAGGTCTGTTCGAACGACGAACGAGCTTGCTGTTGGCGGTTTGGCAAGCATGATACACGGATAACGTTCGACATCGATCGTGAGTGTAGCATCGAAGTGTTCCGCATCTCCAAGAGTAAGCTGACCTCTGAAGCTGGGTATCGGCCGGGTCTGTTTTAACCTAGGTATGTTGAGTTGCTCAATGGCCTCGGCGAGGGTTCCGAAATTTCCGTCACAGTTCTCCACGAAGCCTTTCAGCACTTCTTCGTTGTTGGCCTGCGTAGTGTAAGAGATAGAACTCGAAGGATACGATAGATGCTCACCTTTCTGGCATCTTTACCCTCCTCTTTGTAGCCGTAGTCCGGGTCGTCGAAGTCGACGCCGAGAAGTACGATCTCGATTGGTGCTTCAGCATCCTTGATCTTGGTAGCGATGTCTTCCAGATCGCTGATATCCATTTCGCCACGCCCATCTGTGACAATGATAATGCGGCGATCGTACTTCAGGGGTTTGCCGGCTTTGTTCTGGGTTGCGTTATCCATCAGGTGTACAGCTACCGCCAATGCAGAGACCACTGTAAGGGTGAGTATTGAATCTTAAATCATCTTGCAGCCGCTTACAGTCGCCCTCGTTCGTCTTGCTAGGCTTCAGCTTGTCTTGCAGCCGTCGTATGTCGCTCAATAAATACCTTGTCGATGTCAGTACTCAACAGTTGATGGAGAGTTCAGTCCTACTGTTTCAACTCTGAGAACACCGTGATATTCTCGTAGCCCTCAGCAACATCCATAAGGCCATAAAGATCCGATTCATCTGTTCGGCACCCAACAACACTCATTAGCGCCGTTTTCCTGCCTGTTGCAACCTACACTACAGTCAACCCGTGTTCTCCAACCGCGACATACCACTCAGCACGCAGCGCAGTACGATGCGCTACAAACTACAGCACCTTGCCAGCTCCGACTGAACTCCGAGCGCTTTTGAAGTATTCAATGATGAGATTTCTTGGATTAAGGGTGGCCAATAATCAATGTAGCCATCTCAGAGACATTTCAAGCTGTGTGGGACCTGCCAATTCGACTTGGGGCATTCCGATTCAGGCGCTGGCTTGCAGTGTGCTCGGCGTCCAGTCGGACCTGACAAGGTGCTGTAGATCAATAACAGAGGGCTAACATACCGTAGTTGTGATCTTGTCCCACACATAGTCAAGTGCCCATTCGAGATCTGTATGGTCACGTCCGTGGCGCTTCCGGTCCATGGACGCGCCCAGGTCGAGGATGTACACTGTCGCTTCTTTGCCGGCCATGATTGCCGTAGATTGATACTCCTTGCTCTTTCTATGCGTGATTGATGACTGTGTTGATGACGAAAGTCGCTCTGCAATTATGTGAAACTTGACAGAAGAGACGAGAGGCGCATTTAAAGAGAGACTGCGCGAATGAGAAACAACGGAGACGAAGACAAGGAGCGTGTTGGTGCAGTTGTTACCTAGCAGGCAAACACGCGAGCTTGGACCCGTCGACGTCCTCGCGTACACGGATTCACGTGAGGCTACTCTACTTTCAAGGCTGCTGCATTCAGGCGCTAGCGTCAATTCTACAAAAATGCAGCACTAGTAGCGGGTTAAGAATAATGACGTTTGCCCTTTAGACCGCAGCTCGATCATTTCTAAGCAAATCGGTTGACCAACTTTCTGTTTCTATGTGTCATATCTCACTTGTAGGCTGAAGCTTCACAATCCTGTCATCACCAAAGTCATAGAGAGTTGCGCGTCGAAAGGTCTTTGTTTGAACTTTGTTGAATCATTATGAGTTGAGGTAATATCCTTTGACTCCAGTGCTAACCAGCAAATGCAATGTCAAGTCCAGCCATCTTCATCGCAGATTGCGACAAGCTTATTTGCCGCCAAACCATGAGCCCAACCAGCTCTTTGCCTGCGCCGCATCCTTGGTGACCTCCTTGTCGAACCTGTCGACAGCAGCGTTGAAGTCCTTGCTAGTCTCACGAGTGAACTCCTCACCACGAGCCCTGGCCTCGTCCCACTTCTTCTTGGCGTCAACGCTCAACTTGTTGTACTTGGCCTGAGCCTCGGCGCTGTACTCCTGAGCCTTGTTCTGAGCCTCACGAGTGTACTCCTGGGCCTTGTTCTGTGCTTGCTGGGAGTAGGCCCTGAGGTCGGCCTCGGCTTTCTTTGCCTCGGCGCTGGCGCGGTTGGTCTGCTGTGGGTCAGTACACGATGAAGATAATTCCAGTGTCAAAGAGTGACGTACGTAGTCCTGTGCGGTTGCGCGAACGGCCTCGAAGCCCTCCTCGCCGGCCTTCTTGGCCTCCTTGTCCTGGCCGGGAAAGTCACCACGAACTCTCCTGGCAGCGCTGGCAGCATCGTCTGTAACCGTCAGTCTTTGCTTAGCAATGATTCCAAAAGAATCACATACGCTCGAACTTCTTCTCCGCAAGCTTCGCGTCGCCACCCGCGCTGTAGAGGTAGTAGGTAGCTCCACCGACGGCGGCGAGACCACCAAAAGTAGCAAACCTGCGTCCGGCCATTGTGATGTGTATGGGGGTTTGGGGAGATGGAAAAGTGGTGCTTTGTGTGGGAGAGTGAGCAATTGCGTGCAGGAGCGATGAGCAAGGGAGGAGCCGCAGTATTTAAGAGGGGAAGTCGTGATGCGGCTGGAAGCTCGTAAGGTACTACGTCATGGCTTTTTCCCGCAAGCTACCGCACGGGCATGTTGGCCATTGCGAACCAGATCGCCAGGCTAAGCGCATCCAGACGTCGACTGTCACTAGGTACTCGAGCGCCCCCAATTCCAACTGCCATGTTTTTGTATTTCATTGTCTGCTATTGTTGATTCTTACCGAAGCTCACTGCTGTTGTGCCTCCGTTCTTTGCGCAGCCCCTAAGTGCCGCCTCCCGCATCGTTCTTGCCTTACGCCGGGCACGCCATCCCCATGTATTTACGATAGTAACGGCGCGACGCCTATTGCTACCTTCGATTACGTACCTTCTGCACAACTGCGCTGTCCTCAATGGCGGAGCAGAACATCCAGCTCGTCGACCACACCAACGGCGACAACACCCCTACGCACGAGATCGAGCCCCCTCGAACGCCCGACTCACACATCGACATACTTTACGAGAACCAGCGCGGCTGGTTCGTGTTCGGAATACCTCTCTTCTCTTCGAAAGCACTTTGGAACTTCCGCGTCGACCCCGCACCATGGCAGGATGCCAGATTCAAGCCCTCGGCCGTCAACATCACAAACGCTCAAGTACCTGATCCAAGTTGGGTATGGGATTGGAAGAGCTGGTATGTGGATATGAGCCTGGATGTCGATGAGGAGGGGTGGCAGTACAGTTTTCTATTTCGAGGCTCGCCGTGGCATGGCAATCATCCGTGGTTTCACAGCTTCGTCAGGAGGCGGCGGTGGCTGCGGAGACGAGTGAAGCAGAAGATACCCCCCAAGACAAGAGAGGCTGTGCGCGAGAGGTTATTTGGCGATAGATTCAGCGTTGGCGCCACAACTCTGCTACGGGCAGATACACCAGGAACGTTGAGTCTACGGGGTAGCAGTGGTCAGGCCTCTATAGATGAGGAAGTTAGAGATACAGCGACTCTGATGCGAAAGCTGAAGGCGGCTGCTGTCGATCGAGAGAAGATTGTCATCGTCAACAGATTCATTGCAGATGGCGGCGAAGAGCTGCACTACCTCGCCGAAGAAGTGCGTATCGCTATCGCTCACACGTACATCCAGGCTAACATGTGCAGATACCCACCATCATGTCCATGCTCATATTTCAGAACTCGCGTCGCCAACTTTTAGCTGCACTGATGGATACGTTCGATGCCGCTGAAAAACATCGTGACGAGCATAGGACCGAGGGCAAGCCTGAAGGTGAAGCCGAGGCCCGCAGGATCGACAATCTCCTCAAAGCTGTCAAGGCCGCCGATGTCGAGTGTAAGAAGCTCGAATATTGGAGCGATATTCGCGAGCTAGCTGTTGAGGGAAGGGCTGGCAACGCGACTGCGGAGGCGAGTGGATGGGACGAAACATGGCAGGGCGTCGATGATAGTGGACCGAAGCACCCTGCGCGGTCGACGGAGTCGTCTCTCACACCTTAACGCCCCCAGTTCCTTCCCCTGGTTCCTACATTTTCAGCAATCGACCTTGATTAAGTCTATCATTGTAATAAAACCCATTGCAACCTCTATTGAGCTTGCACTTTTCTCACTCTGATCGGCCCTTTGACATCCACAAGGCTTTGGACGTCAAGCACCTGTCCCTTCTGCATGACTTCAACTTCACCAGCCTCACGCATCTCCCACACTAATTCTCTTACATCGTCCATGGTCGCTCGCCAATCGTGCGCCTGCAGAGCTTCCAGTTCTGCAGATGAGAGTGCACGTGCAACCTCTGAGGGGCATATCGTCTTTGGGAACTCCCGCGTGCTCAGAAGGCGATTGATGTGCTTTGACAAGATATCGCGTTGGCCATCGTCCAAAGCCATTGTGGGTTGTGGAAACAACCTACTGCGTGTGGAGAATTGGTGGCACACTCGATATATTTGTGCGACACTTGGCTTCTTCCGAGTCCTTGGCTGTCTCCACGCTCTTCTGAAGCCAAAATTTTCTTGGATGTTTGACTGTCTGTATTGATGCTTGAAGGATTTCCGCGGCCACTGCATATTGCGATCTCATATCAGGATCGGCGCAAGGGCTTAGGGCTGGTTTTGACGTCAGTGCACCAATCGGACCGCGAGCAAAGCTCAACACGTCAACCGCATAAGAGCGGCTACAAACAAGAGGGGGTCTGGAGTAAGTTTCCATAGGTGTGTCAAGATGCAGCACGGATTACCCCACGTTGGCCGAGCTCTTTTTAGGGCGGGGCCTGTCTCTCGGGCTTCCAATTCCTCTTTCTGTATCTCCAGCCCGCGATCGTCGACACAAAAACTTCCCTTCCGATCTTCGCCCTTGCCGCATCAGCACGTCAGAGCATTCACAAAGAGCTCCTTCTTCACGAGTGATTGGTATAAGAAGATGACTGGCCAGGAGAACCCCCAGACCACGCAGGAGGTCAAGAAATACCTCCAGCAGAGCCATGACCGCATCTTCGAAAACAATAAGAAGTGGGCGGAGGAGATGGCCAAGAAGAAGCCCGAGTTCTTCAAAGACCTGAGCGCCGGCCAGTCGCCGGACTACCTGTGGATTGGTGAGTTAACAGTACACTCTTGCAAATGGCGAGGGGACTTCAATTCGAGTAGGGCATTGCTGATGGTTATGCGCAGGCTGCTCCGACTCGCGCATTCCCGCCGAAGCCCTCACTGGTGTCGACCCTGGTGAGATGTTCATCCACCGCAACATCGCCAACCTCGTCAACAACATCGACTTGAACGTCATGTCCGTCGTCAACTACGCCGTGCGTCACCTGAAGGTCAAGCACGTCGTTGTGTGCGGTCACTACGGCTGTGGTGGTGTCAAGGCCGCCATGACCCCCCAGGATCTGGGCCTTTTGAACCCGTGGCTGCGAAACATTCGCGACGTGTACCGTCTGCACCAGGCTGAGCTCGACGCCATCTCTGATGCGGATGCCAAGTACGACAGGCTGGTTGAGCTGAACGTCATCGAGCAGTGCAGGAACGTCATCAAGACAGCGGCTGTGCAGCTGAGCTACGCACAGAATGAGTTCCCAATCGTTCACGGATGGGTCTTTGGATTCAAGGATGGTCTGCTAAAGGACCTGCAGTTCGACCATGAGGGCGAGCTTAAGCAGATTCAGAAGATCTATAACCTCAACGATATGGCTTAGAGTCGTGTGTTAGGTTAATTCGAATTTAGCGGGGAGTTGGAGAGGAGGCCGTGAAGCAGACATACAGGTGTTCCAGGAAATGGGTGGGTGGTTGCATATTAGTCGCAGCCGTCTCCAGCCATAGGCGCTGATACTGACAGGCATACAATATCAACTTTTTTAATACAGAGACCATTCGTCCGTTGCAGCCAGACGCGGAGACGCCGTGACTTTGTGCGGAACTCAAATACGAACATGTATTGGTGGGTTGCGGAGTTCCGCGGTCACAAAGCCATTGAGACCCTGCTGTTGGTGGCGGGGTTAAGAAAATGCACAGCTGACTGCAGAACCCAAAGCTGCACAACTGCACACTTCATTATCACCACCTCTAAATCCGAATAGCCCACTGGGAGCCAAACAGCTGCCAGCCTGGGCCAACCACAACGAGCGATAGCTACGCGAGCTCATGCATGTCATACGCAATCTGACACGGCGGTATCGGTTTTGGCTCTATTAGACGCGGGGGATCCAACTCAGTATGCGGTGTACAAACTTCGCAAAGCCGCGGACGAAAGTACGTGATGCGATCGAGAGACTTCAGAGTATATAAGGTAGGGCGTAGTTGCCATGGTTGCTTCATTGCATAACTCTACAGTCTCCAGATACGTTCACACCAAGTTCACCAATCTATTAATTCTGCTCAACAACAAGTCAAACACCATCATATCCTCACCATCACTCTGATCATGTCTCGCTACGCGGAAGCTCACAAGATCACCAATCTAGCCGGCGCTGGCGATGCACGACCCGTTGCTCTTCAAATCATCAAGGATGAAGGCTTGACTGGCAAGCTCTCTGACAAGGTCTTTCTGATTACCGGTGTTTCTTCAGGGATCGGCATCGAAACGATGCGTGCCCTTCACACCACAGGTGCTCATGTCTATGGCACAGTCCGCGACGTAGTTAAAGGCCAGGAAGTTGTGGACACCATCCTCTCTGAGAATCACCCCTCCGGCGGCAAGATCACGCTGATCGAGATGTCGCTCGACAGCTTCGCCAGTATTCGTCGTGGAGCAGCAGACTTCCTCTCCAAATCCAACAACACTTTGCACCTTCTGGTCGCTAACGCCGGCGTGATGGCGACGCCATATGGCAAAACAACTGACGGCTTCGAAACTCAATTTGGCACCAACCACCTCGCACACTTCCTCCTCTTCCAGCTCCTCAAGCCCGCTCTCCTCGCCTCCGCAACACCTATCTACCCCTCGCGCGTCGTCAGCGTGACTTCAACAGGTCACCAATTTGGCCCTCCCCTCTTCGACGATTACAATTTCGAAAACACCCCGTACGACCCGTGGCGCGCATATGGGCAGGCCAAGACCGCCAACATCTGGTTCGCCAACAGCATCGAGACACACTTTGGCGGCCAGAACCTGCACGCTACATCTGTTCATCCGGGACTCATCACTAGCTCCAACCTAGGCTCACATTTGCCTGCCGACCAGTCCGCTATGTTCTACGACCCTGAAGTCCAGCGCACGGCAAAGAGCGTCCAGCAGGGCGCGGCTACGCAGGTTTGGGCGGCGGTTGGTGCTGAGTGGAAGGGCAAAGGAGGAAAGTATTTGAGTAATGTGGCTGAGGCAAGGAGCAGCGAGGAAACGGCAAAGGACGAAGGAATGACACATATGGCGAACGACGGGTACCACGCGTGGGCTTATGATTCTGAAGGAGCAGAGAGACTTTGGCAGGAGAGCTTTGCGCTGGTGGGCCTGGATATGGAGTGAGTTGGGTTCGAGGTCACTGTAGGGAGGACATAACAGGTCGCTGTTAAATTTTCATTTTGGGACAGCAGGACTTCGCTTTTAATATAGAAGATCTTTTTTTTAGGTTTGCGCGCATGTCCCAATTCTATGTGGTGCAGCCTTTGCTAACGGGGTTATAAATTTCACTCTATTGTGTTGTAGAAGGTTACATCTTCGCCTGTGCAGGCGTAGGTTCTATGTATGTCACTCGGTGGTATACCTTCCAGTTGATTAGTCTACCGGCTACTTTACTACATCCGCCAGCGACGCAGCGAAAACGACTTCTAGATTGGGGAACTTCTTTAAAAAGTGTTGATTATAGTGGTCTTTGACCGAGGGAGGCTTGCATTAAAGCCGATATGATTGCCGAATACGGAAGGTTTAGTAATGTTGCGGCGGACAGAGGTGGAACTGGATTGTGGACCGATTGGCAATAACGCTGCGCGGCGCGGTCGACTTTCCCATCACTGCAACCACGCCGTGAACGTCGGCCCTGCCAACTCAGCAGCTCCATTGAACTTGTCCAGATCCGAATCAATCCTTACTGTCGAACACCTATTTCAAGACCCGGATTTACCTTCGCTTCATGAGCAGTAATCCTGAGACTAGAAACAACATATGCTGCGCGTCCACAAAACCTTCTAACCAGCCTCCACCAAGTGATCACAGCGAGCATGCCCTAGCCACAATTTGTGCGGCGATGTGCGGCGCATGTTCTCACGCCGGGCCTGCTTGAGCCTGGCTGCGGAGAGCTCAGCTCAGCCCGCGACACCGCACTCGAACACCGCCTATTTCGAGCAGCGGGAAGCCCGTCAACATGTGGACACTCAACCCGTGGATGGTTCGGTTAGAACAGACGAAATCTATTCGCTAATCAGCCGCGCAGTGTTGGTGATGACCGTTGCACTGCCCAGCCTTACGTGCGATGGATGTCTTGGCCGGCTTACCTTACGTCTCAGCCCTGGGGCCCTCAGCTGCCACAATGCGGATTGTCTGATTATGTGCTCACCGTCGTAGGCTTTGAATCTTGTAGTGTAGTCCTGCATGGCTCACCTCACGAAGCTATAGCATGCTCAACCCCGGGTCTTTGAAACGGCAACGCCATCAATATTGAGCAATCCTTAGGCGTATTAAATGACCATATTGGAGCCATGGAACGCTCAAACCCGCCTCGTCCCCTGATATCACCCTTAGAATCACCCGAGATCCACATATTACGACCAGAATACGCCTCGATTCCCCAACGAACAAGCGACGATGACCTGCACGACTCTAGACTTCACCGGCCCTCAAGATTCGAAGAAGCTATCGAGCCTGGCCTGGGTATCCAGATGAGGCCTTTCGCATCTCCCACATCACCTGGTAAATCTTACAGTCAGCAGTCGACTCCGAAACCCGGCATGTTCTCATCATTCGCGCCCGCTACACCACGGCCATTGTACCAAAGGACACCAGATACTCTGTATTCGTTCGGGACAGGGATGACGCGCACACGGACAGATGCCATGACGGAACGTCTGATTGCTCATAGGGCAACACAGTCTGCGCAATGGAAAGTGCATTGGCGAACGCCCTCGATTATGGTGTCTTCATTTATTCTGGGTGTCTGCCTAGCCCTTGGGCAGCATTTTTGGTATAGATTCCTGCATCACCGGCCTATGTACGATGAAGAAGAGAAGTTTCGCTGGGTCCTGTATGGGCGAGCACTGGCGTACCTGTCGAAAGTAGCTTTCGGTGGATGCTGTGTTCTTGTGTTCCGTCAACGCATCTGGCGAACGTTTCGGGAGCGGGCACTGTCTGTTCTTTCAATAGATCAGCTCTTTGGAGCCACAGATGACCCGTCTCTGTTCGCTAACTGGGAGACACTAACGAATGCTCCGGTCGCCGTAGCCATTGCCATGGTTTTCTGGATAATCCCGCTTGCAACTATTATCTTTTCGCCTGGCTCGTTAACATTCGGCAACTATCTCGAATCAAAATCTGTCGTTCGGGAGGTGCCTTTCATCAATTTCATGGCAGAGACAGCCAAAGACTGGCGTCATCCGGTGCCATATATAGTGGACGACGACGACGCAATGGGCAAAGGTGGAAACAAAAGATCAGTTATGTATTACAACACCACCGATAAGTCTCAAGAACCCACAACCACTGGCTGGTTCGATTACTACGACCAACCATCTGCTGAGATGAGGCGAATCGGACTTCTGTTTGGGTACAATTTAATGAACCACTCAATACACAGGCTAAATGCTCGACAAAATGTTTGTGGAAAGTCTGATACAGGAGGGCAATACAACTGCACTTTCACACAGGCTTTTACTGCTCCAGCATACAAGTGCGATCTGGTCGCAGACGGCATGGGTGATGATGGTCGACTGGCCGAGCTCGGAGCTCCCTTCAATACCTCTGCGCTAGTACCCGCAGGCCGTGACATATACCGAGCCGAAGTTGCCCTTGGCGATTATAAACGCCCACAGGTAGAGCGATTCGTGAAGAATTCCGGAGGTCGACCTGAGGGCGAGATTCCGGCCGACCTTGGTGTCTTTAAGTCCGAGCCGACTCTCTGGATAGGGTGGTCAAACAACTCCACGGAACCACTGGCCGCAGATTCTCCCTATCGCACAAACTGGGAATATCGCTACGATCCCCAAATCATCCGGTGTGTTATGAATGAGGCAAAATATACCGTAAAGTGGAACTTCACCGGCCCGTTCTTTATGGAGATGCAGAAGCGAGAATTCCTTGGCCCAGTCTTGGATACAAATTTTACCAAGTACGAGGATGGCACAATCAATTACAATGCAGACCCTGTACCGGCTGAGAACTTCGTCAAACCCCTCCCGGATGCCATCCTTTACAAGAAAGTGGCAGCTTACCACGCCATTGGCGAGGTCCTCCGCGGTTTCCTCGGCGGTCACGTCGAACTAGAGCCCCCTATTCCAGGACCTCTGTATGCAGTAGTATCCTCAGACATTACCAAAACACGTCTAGTCGGTGTCGATAGTCTACCCAAGAAAGACTTCGCGAAAACTCTGGAAGACTTCTTCGGTGACCTGGTACTGTCGTTGTACTCAGCGCCGGAGATGCTCATTGTCGAGAACCAAGAGCTGGAACTCAATCGGACAATATGGCAATCGTCGTTCGTATACGTGCCAGAGCGACTGTGGATGTGTTACGCCCCTGTCATCTTCATAACACTGCTTGTCCTTCTCTTCGGTATCTTCACCATCTGGGAAGACGGCACTACGTTCTCGACTGGCTTCTCACGCATCCTGGTGACCACCCGAAACACCACTCTGGACGACATTAGTCGCGGCGCTTGTCTGGGCAACGATCCTTTCCCCAAGGAGCTGATGCATACGCGACTAAAGTTTGGTGTTTTGAGCGAAGGAAGCGAGAATGAATATATGCACACTGACGGTTTCCAGCATTGTGCGTTTGGAGTGGTGTCAGAGGTTGTGCCTATCAGGCAAGGCGTGCCGTATGCAGGACTCAGGCGGCGGAAGCAAGACTTAAAAGTGATCAGAGAAGAGGAGGAAAAATAGACAGGATTTAGGTCCACTTTTGCAATACCAGCTTTCAAATTTTCCCACATATAGAATCTTCTCCCATTTCACCACTCTCTCTAACAGATCCCAATAACCCCATTGACAGGCACATCGATACTGGTGGTATAACTCGCCGCATCACTGAGCAGATAAACATACGCACCACCCAGTTCCTCCACCTCAGCCAGCCGCGGAATACCCCCGTAGTACTTCAACTGCGTCTCCCAGTCCGGCTGCTGCTCGACCCAGTACGTCATCGCCGTCTTGACCAACCCGGGGGAGACAGAGTTGACTCTGATCCCATACTGCGCCCACTCCATGGCGAGCGTGTGCGTCATGTTTTTGATGCCGGCTTTGGAGGCGCCGTAAGGGGCGGAGGGGACACGCTGGGAACCGTTAGTAGGGGAGTGGAGTCGGGGGATAGGGAAGGTGGAAGGTACTTTGTTCGGACGATGCGAGGCCATGGAGGCAGTGAAGACGATGGAGCCCTTGACGCCTTGCTTTATGAATGCGCGCGCGGCGCAGCGCGCCGTGTAGAAGGAGCCGTACAGATTGACGCCCCAGAGCTGGTCGATCTCCTCGGTTGTGAATTCTAGGGCGGGCTTGTGCTTGGTGCGGCCTGCGTTTGCTACCTAGTTCGAAGTCAGCCACTCGGTCGGGTGGCTTGTGCATGGTCGTTTAAAGAAGCGATGGGCGTGGAGGGAGGGGAGACGGACCATGCCGTGTAGCGCGCCTGCTTCTTCCAGGATCTTGTCGACGGCGGCTTGGATTGATTCTTCTTTGGTCACGTCTGCTTGGACAGCGAATAACTGGCCCGGGTACTTGGTGGAGATGGCGGCGAAGTCGTCGTCTGGGGTGCCGATGTCGATGGAGTAAACTTTTGAGGCTCCGTTGGCGAGACAGCAGTCTGCTATTCCCAGTCCGATGCCTGAGTGATGTTAGTGATAGAGTTCTTTATCTCAACGAAAGGCGTTGACCTCTGTTCGCGCCTGTGATGGCGATGATTTTGTCCTTCAACTGGATCGTCTTGACTGGCCCTGAGTCGGGGACTGCGTTCATCTTGGCTGCCGAAGATGACATTCTGTGAGGATTTTGGACTTCAACAATCGGGAGCGGAGGTCAGTGGTGTGCAGCGCTCTTCTTCGATTCAATTGAGATGAGGAAGGGTTGAATGCGTATTGTCAAGGTTTGCAAATACTAGTATGAGTGTGCAGTCGCGATATGTTTTATATCGCCCTGCTATCCCCACACCCCACAATCATCCCTTCGGTTCACCCCATGCTGGGGCAGTTCTGATCCACCATGGATCGTGACGAGCAATTTGGATGCACGGCGGCCTCGTGGACATGTACCTCGAGACGAGGCGCCTCGGGGGGGTGCCGAGACCGAGCTTACCAGAAGCGAACCTGATCAACAGTTTGATGGTTAGGAAATGGGTGTGAGAAAAGTGCGCTCAATCTATTGGTCGAAACAACGTCTATCGTGTATATATATTGAACTCCACTTTCTTTATCCCAAATGTGTTGTAGACAACTAATTAAATACAACAGTCTTGGCACCGTTCAGGAACACGCGCTTCTCGCTCCACCACTTGACAGCGGCGGCAAGCACTTGGCTCTCAACGTTGCTGCCTTCAACAACCAACTCGTTCGGGCTCAGCGCGTGGTCAACGCGTGCAATGCGCTGCTCAATGATAGGGCCCTCATCCAGATCCGCAGTGACGAAGTGAGCAGTGGCACCGATGATCTTTACACCACGCTCATACGCCTGGTGGTAAGGCTTTGCGCCCTTGAAAGATGGCAAGAAGGAGTGGTGAATGTTGATAATCTTGCCAGACATTTCGGAGCACAGACGAGGAGACAAGACCTGCATGTATCTCGCCAGGACGACCAATTCGATGTTGTGCTTCTTGATGAGCTCCAAGATCTGGCTCTCCTGCTCGGCCTTGGTGTCCTTAGTGACGGGGAGGTGGTGGAACTCGATACCATGTGCCTTGGCCATGTCGGCAAATTCGGGGTGGTTGGAGACAATGACGGGGACCTCAATCTTCAGCTGCCCAGACTTGATGCGGAAGAGGAGGTCGTTCAAGCAGTGACCAATCTTGGATACCATGATCAAAACCTTGGGCTTGGTGTCTACAGAGCGGATGTCATAGGTCATGCTCATCTCCTTGGCGAGATCAGCTATAGACTTCTGCAGGGTAGCAAGCTCGGTCGCATGACCAAAGTGCACGCGCATGAAAAACATCTTGGAAGCTGGGTCGGAGAATTGCTGCAGGTCGAGAATGGTGAGATTCTCCTTTGCAAGCAGTCCGGTGACAGCGTGCACGATGCCTGCCTTGTCCGGGCAGGACAAAGTGAGGAAGTGATCGGAGCCGGCCATTTTGGTGGATGTTGAGATCCCTTCTGCTTCACGAGAGCCGATTTGTTGGAGTCCTACGGGCGAAGTTGAGATTTGGCGGCGAGGAAGTCGTGATGACTGTTGCGGCACTGAAATTTTATGAACGATGTTTTGCCGGTTCCGGAAAGCTTGGAGCGGTGCTTGTGCCTGTCGACCTGCGACCGAACGAGTTGCTGTAGAGAAATTTCTTGTGCTGACGCGTAGCGAGCGTGCAATCATATCTAAAGAAACCTGACTGCAATTGAGACGCGGCACGTGTTTATCACGAATCCTATGAAAGGAATTTGAGGTTCTGGTTTCGGTCGCCGAAATCGGCTACCCAATCAGAGCCTAGGCCTCCCTGACTACGTAACATAAACACAGTCTCACGACCAGCAACATCAAATGCTCACGGATGGTTCCTTCAATATTCTTGATGTATTAGTGAGAAATACTCTGGAGGTTATAATCGAAAGAGGTACCACATCGTTGCAGACGGCCACAATCATGATGACTTTTGGGCGCCAAATTCCTTGAGCAAGGTACGTGCCTATTGACTCCAGCCTCTCAATAGGCCAGGAAAATACGGAACTGTACGATTCGTGTCTAGCCCTTCTCTTGGTGCTAGACCACGACTAGTGCCACGGCTTCTCAATTTTCGCGTGGAGCTTCCCTCTCATGGTTACAAGCCTTCCTTTTCCTGGATCTGTTGCATCGTACGCGGCACAGACCAGATCATGAAAGACCGTCAGGCAATCGGGAGTCAACGAGTGGCGCCATAAGCGATGATATCTGACAAGACCCTCAAAATCTGGGTGTGTTGGTAACAGAGTGATTACACTGAGATTCATGGCGTTCTTCATTTCGAAACATTGAAATCCCAAGTTGGGTCCAAGATATCTGCGTTGAACCAGTCGAGCGAAGGTTGCGACTGGAATAGCTGCCACATCATATCGTCATTCCAGGTCGAGCCCATAAATCCGTCCGGATTAGCTGCAGCAACATTGGGCCCGAGATTGAGCACATCCTGAGGTGTGTCTCTTGAACTCGATAGTGTGGACGGATACATCGAAGTCGAGGCAGTAAATCCTGGAACTACCGCGTTCATACTACCTCGATCTTGCGATCCCGAAGTGTTAACCAGTGGCATACAAAGACTCAGGAGTGTAGCACAGAGTCGATGCAGTCGATTAACGTACTTATTCTCGGTAACAAGAGAAGATACGCCGTCTGTCACGGACTGCAGAAGCTGAAAGTCGCGCTCGTTGGAAGTGCCTACTACGTTGCAGAATACCACAAAGAACGGGCATAGAGGGTATGACAGCATAGTCCTGGCTACGTTAGTAAGCTTGAAAAAAATATTGGCGCTCCGCATACCATGCTAAGTAAGGATCGTAACCCTCTATGAAATGATCCAGGCTCTTAGACGTCACTACGATAACCTTGACACATTCCAGGGCCTTGCGTGCACTTTGAAGACACTCTTCTCGCTCTATCGGGTCTATCGTAACCGTTGGACTGAGACGGAGGACAGATGTCAGGGTAGAGAAGTACTTGAACTCAAGGCACTTCCAATGCAGTAGCATGTCCAGGATAGAGTCAAGGAGATGTGTCGGACAATCCTAAATTTATTAGCATGTTGTAGCTTATGCTTCCATTTATAGCAACGTACTCTTTGCATTAAGCTGTAGATATCTGCCATCTGGATGCGTAGTTGTCCAACTTCTTCCTTGATTGATGTCTGCGCTTTCTTGATACCAGAATCCAGTGTGAGATCTAGTATCCTTTGATGAATCGGAATCATCTGCATAGTTATCATCTCGAAGACTGACATAGGATTCAGCGGATCTGACTTGATCAAAGAAGTGACCTTGATGCTCATCGGAGGCAGAGACCTCGGCCGCATGAGTAAAAGGCTCATACAGCTATCGAAGTGAGAACACCAGGCGATGGCCGATAGAATCTCTTCGTCGTACTCATCAACCGCGTCAACGCTTGTGCGTGTGTGATAGCCGAGTGCGACAAGAGTCCGGGAAGCATGAGCTGTAAGTTCCCAGCAGCTTGCAGGGTTTCCCACGATTTGCATCATCATAGCGCCTGTGATCAGCGCCTGGACTAACAGCAGTGACGGAGTGGTCAAGAAACTGACATGATCCAAAGCCGTGAGCGCGGCGCTGAGATGGTTGTACTCCTGTTGTCGGATGTGCTTTTGTACAGCCAGGCTCTTGGGTCCTTGGAGCTGGCTAGCGTACAGCACTACAGCGAATTTGAAATGGATGATAACCTTGTAAAGATTTTCCGTCTTCTCGTCTGCAGTACCCTCCATCAGAGCAAGAGCTATTCTTTCAATCGCTTTTGGAGGAAGGTGATCTAGAGTCTGAAAGTATATTGTTGTCGGGGATACTTTCCTGAGCTCAGTGCCTAGAATGACGTGGAGAATCTCACCGTGGGTGAGTTCAGTCGGCTCGTGCATTGACTTATCGAATGTACTGCGGTCCTTCATAGTCGACACCGGTGCATTTGAAAGTTGGTCGACAAACGAGATCGCCGTCTCAAGTACTGAGCGTTGATGCATTGAAAACCTGCTACTGGTGGAAAGCTCTTTTTGTATCAAATAGCGCGCCTCGTTTGTAGGCTGGGATGTGTCCACTTCTGGTGTTGCTGCAGGTACTACATTGTTAACAGCACTAGTTGTACGCTTGCGCTTCAAAGGTCGGTCAGAAGACGATTGTCGTTCGGGCGATGCGTCTTCTGGGATAGATGTCGAACGTCTCGGTGTCTCATGCGTGACGCGAACAGTGTCCTCGAGGCTTGATAACCTTTGGACAAGAGCTTGGATCTTGTCGTCGGTTCGAACCTTAGGACGCGGAGCGCGTTTGTGTCTATTGCGGAGACATTGGTTCTTCGAGCTCACACAGTTGGCGCATGGGTCCTTCCGATCACACTTGACCTGCAGGCCCTATTAGCTTCGGTGTATCTGACTGTCCGTTCTGCGTCTATATGCATGCATGTGGCTGATACTGATACATATAATGGAACTTTCCCAGATTACAACAATGACCAGCTCTTTGCAATGCTTTGGCATATTAGGCGAAAAGATCAAGGTAACCTCACGAAATAGGAAAGACAGCCGTTTCCGATAGCACTGTTTGGATGGTGGGAAAAAGAAAGCTGTGTCACACACCTTTCTAGCGTGACAGAGATCACATGCTTGAACACCACCATGCGCGGCCCAGTTCTCTTCTGGCATTTTCGGGTCGAGGATATGTCAATTGCTGTCGCTATAGGGCGGGACTTCGCTCAAGTTGGCGAGTCCGAGGTGAGAAGGAGGTGAATGAGACGCCAAGGTTTCCGGACGGACTCTCGGTGCCGGCGTCTCCGCCTAAAATGAGAGGTTGGACAACTCGGACCTTTTACATATATCTAATATCTGATCATATAGCATTTCTCGCTTTGCGTAGGCATGTATCTGGTCACAGGAGAGTTAGTCACAAGTCAGAGAGGCTGTGCAACTCTTGATGACGCGTTGTGGCTGACTACAAGCACCTGTGTACTGTGTACTGGCATGCGCGAGATCTGGCTGCACACAAGGTCGAACCTTGCCGATGGGTTACTATCAGAAGAACGCAATCACTCCAGGGAGACGGAGCGTTTGCTCCCAGGGAGTTGTTGAAGGGTCATGTCACCGACCCTTGATCAGTAGATGTTGCTACATAATACGCGTGCTCCGCATTTGCGATGCTGCGACTGATCTTGCATCGAAGAGACGGACCTAGACTGAGATTTCCCATAACATGAGAAGGGGCGGCAACAAGCGTGTAATAAAGGTGCTTACAGATGATGAGCAGAGGCTGAAATCATCGGTCCGGATGTCGCAACGGACCGTTTCGATCTCGTCATCTTGCGAGCTGAGACAACGCGATTCTTGTTGTCGTAACCATAACAAACCGTAATATGTGCGCGTGGGTACATTGCAAGCCTGCGCAGTACAGACCATGCATGGATCGCTGAAATTGGAACAATTTGATAATGATTACTTTATAAGTTCCATTATAAGGACGAAGAATCTTAGAATTGGAGGACATGCCACGCTAAAGATGCGATTTCGAACGACCATGGACGATCTTCGTCCACGTTTGTGTGTGTCTGGAGCGCAGCTAGCCGAGTCGTGGTCGGTCGAGCCAGGAACCGCGGCGAGGGCGTAACGTGCTTACGAGACGTGGGATAATCGTCCTGGAGCACTTTGATGGTGTGCGTAGTGCAGGTGAAGCCATCTTGGAACAGCATACCCTTTCAGACGGATCAACGCACTCGTTCCGGGATGATCTCAAATTTGGGCTGTACATCCGACAGCTGGAACTGCCTTGGCCGGGCGAACACGTGGGTCGTGGTGCTCAATCACATCTGTTATATCTCCTTTAAGGTTGTCAGAGGTACACATAATTAGGTACCGTGTTCGATTTGCTAAGCTGCTGATCGACAATCATTGCTTAGTGATGGTCGCACAGCATACACGAGAGACCTTGATAGTTGCACTGCTGTGTCTGATGTTCAAACCTTACGCTTGGCGAATGATACATAAATAATGGCCGCCGGCATGGACGCAGCAAGGAAGGGTGAGGTATTTCTGTGATTCGCCTTCCTCGGGAGACATTCCGATCGTAGGCATGGAGCCCTGTTTTTGATGTGTTTTGCCACATGGCGTACCTTTGGACTTTGATGTATGCTTCTCAGGGTTTATTGCCGTTTCGCCCAATCAACACGCAGAACGTTGATTTCGTGGGGTGAAGCTCAAAGCACTGCGATAAGCAATAGCAGACCAATTTGAGGAACTCAAGATACGGTAGTCCAGACAAGGCAAATGCCCTATCAGCCAAACACTGCTCCGACGATGCCGTGCACTGTCGCGGACAAATGCTTGCATTCGGATCATGCTCAGTGCAGACAGCGTATCAGCCTCATATGCCGCCGAAGAGGATGACCTTTACATAACCTCTGACATAACTGGCAGAGCAGAACGGACGGGTGTGGGGTATGGCTCTGCTATCCGGATGGGACCTGCGGCAGGCTGTGGAGACACGCGGGTATTATGTCGTTGGCCCGCTCGTCGATGTCGACCAAGGATTTGAGCACATGATGAAATTCAGCCTCCTGGTAACGGCTTCCAGGCTGCTGCAAGGAGCCATGCGGCTGCTGCAGGGTGCTTCGGCAGGAGGCAATGCAGCTGCTGGATCAGGCTGAATCAGGAAGGGGCTGCTGGGTTGATCGGCCTGCGGCGAGCACGACTGATGTTAGCGCGTTTGTCATTGGTGTGTGTTATCTTTTGCTTCCACCACCACGCCAACAATTCAGCTTCCACAAGAGCCGCCCAGTGGCCAGCACCGTCCCCAGATATGACAGGGCTGGTGGCCGCGGGAGCTAACCCGCTCTCAAAAGGGAGGGTACCTGCACAATCCGTGGTCCTTGACTATTCTTACGAGCTTCTGGCTTCCTTGCCACAATCTTTCTTTATCTCTTGCATATTCACGTGTCGACGTAGCTGTTTCAGTGTCACACCGCTGTCCGGGTGCTCCCGCTTGTTCTCATTCTGCGTTCCTGTGAGTATCTGTAGTTGCTTATCTTGTACACCAATCCTTCTTCGGTACTGCCTGACTTGCTTCTTCCAATATACCTGTATATCCTTAGACCCAACTAATAATCCCAGCCTGGAATCTCTGCAGGTTCTCGATCTTTCACAGCCTTCACTCTCTTACGACGTATTTGCAACTAGCTTAAGCAGCTCCCATGAGCCCTCTGTTTCTCGAGAATTTCATAGTCAGAATCCACCGACACGGGTCTACTCTCGATGTTCCTCAGTAATACGCAGCCAAGCCTCCATCGTTCTGGAAGGCTCGCTTCAAACGATGAAGCCCACCTGCCTCGTGGAGAATGTGGCTTCATCCAGCCGGAGTCCGATTCGAGTGGCATCCCACGCCAGCGCTGCTCGTGTCGGAGCTTCTACCCCGATTCCAACGTACGCTCTCGCTGCGGCTGCGGGCATCAAGCATGGCACCATGAAACCCAACCTCTCTCGGTAGTATCAGTCGACCAGTTTCTACAGGTTGTGGAGCAAATGAAGGTTCTGAGGCACGAAGTACGACGGCATGAGAGTGTGGAGGAGGAGTTGAGGCGAGAGCTTCTAAGGGAGAGAGCAGCAAGAGAAGAGCACTTCAGGACATACAAAGCGCTCGAAGCACGGTTGTACGATAACATGAGGTTACTGAAAATCACGATGGATGATAGGGTGGAGGCTGTGGTCGACAAAACATCAGCCTTCGGTGATCAGATCAAGGCTGTGCAAGAGCGTCTGACAATGGTGGATGAGGTCACTATGGACCTGGAAAATCGGGTCGACAGGGTTGAACATATCAATGGTCGACCAAGAGATGACACACCTGTTGATTCTACGCCAAAGCCGCGTCTATCGTCACCAACCAAATCGCCGAGCCCTCCGATACCCCTGCTCATGCAACCACAACACATGCTTGGACAGCTGCCAATACGCACCGACAAAAAATATCCACTGACCTGGAACGTCCGTGTCATCTTTGTGCTCAGCAAAACGCAGAGGTTTGCATTCGACCCGGATAGCAATGCCTACAGGCGGTGTGCATCTCGTAAGCTTCAGCAAAATGTCGACTTCATTGGTCAGGACAGCTCCTATCTTACATCCCGGGTCGAAGATAAGTTCAGGGGCGTCTTGCGGGGCAGAGCGTGGATGCCACTAGTAGGCCATCGACCACCGGATGAGCCTTTTGGTCGTATGGCGCTCACAATGCTTCCACCTGATCTGATCCATCACAATCTCTGGGACCATCCCTTCATCGAGGACCATTGTATCGCTCACGACAAAATGCAGGGCGACGTGCTCTATATTGCGCTGCAACACGAAGACGTTACTTGGAACGAGATTCGATTCCTACCACCTGTTCTTGGTGCCGATGAGGCATGCTGGGCTCATGACGATGAGCTTGATGGCACAGCCAAGTACAAGAGCCTGGACTCTGAGATCATGTACGATTGCCAGGATCCTCCTCCCACATATTCATCTCGAACTCACTCGGTGGCGGACAGGGCGCCTTCCAAACTCGACGTTCTCGCTGATTCTGCTGCCATGCTGAGCCCTATTGAACGCGCGCGATCACAGACCTCCGTCCACTCCAGTCAGATCTCCGTCCACTCCAGTACATTGAGACCGTCCCTTGAGAGGATTCCAACGGCATCATCATCGCATTCGACTCCTAGATTTTCGTCTGAACACAGCAGTCTCCACAGTTTTGATACAGAGATGGCCGATGATGAACATCTCGACAAGAAACCAAAGCTCAGGACTAGGGATAGCGCACTCCACTTTCCTAGTGCTAGCCATGCACAACAGCCTTTGTATGTGTCTGGACGCTCTAAAAGGAAGATGCCTTCAAAAGAGAAGGGCTCGAAAGAACCTCTCCATTTCAGTGTCACGAACGTTGCCAAGTGGAGACCCAGCTTGCTACATACTCATTCTTCCAAGGGCAAGGAGATTGCTCATAGCCAGTAGTTGTGTGTCAGATATTATGCTTATTTCTTACTCCGAGGCGTTCATCAAGCGACATGTTCTAGCGAAGGATACCCACCGGCGTTATATTGTACGAATGCATTCGCGGCAGCAAGTGCCTTTCAACATTCATAGATCGTATTTCAAGATACTGATGTTGAAACATCGATATGCTATAGATTAAAATCATCTTATTTTTATTACATGGTCTTTTATTGTGTCTTTTCATGATAAGCTATTTATGACACTGTCACTGGGCCTCATGCAATCGACTGGCACAGTGACAGTACTGCAAATCCTATTTTACAGCGCAGCCAGCACTTCACTCTACTGTTGTGGCTCATATGGTCCCAAGCCCCAATGGATCAATCAGGTGGGTTACCCAAAGGTCAAGGAATTTACGCAGCTTCACGAGTCCACGAACCGACTTTTCCTGGTACTGAACGAGGTAAACTGCCTAACACTGGTGAACCAGCTGCTCGAGGCGCCGACACCGTATCGCCATGATAACACACGCCTCGGGACCCACATGCCGGCGCCGTGTTATCTATCGCCCATATGGGCGGCGCGATCATCAACATGTGTCGTCTGTTACACACAGAGAAAACCAGGGTGACATCCTAAATCGTGGGTTGATACCGGAGGTTTTACTCGTTTTCTTTTGGTGTGTGAATACAATTGACGACAATGGCCATGCCAGCAGTGTTTGTATGCCGTTGCGTTGCAATGCGGGGAAGCAGCGAAGTGGAGCGCCCACGAATCCGGGGTTAGCCCACTGCCGACCTGCACTTTCAACATCGCAAACATCAAGGGACGGAATTCAAGTAGCAGTGTTGCTCAGATATACATACCATATGCACGGCTACTTGCGCCGGGTTCCTGTTCTAGCAATGCCGGGCATCGCGGCTAATCTTATCGAAGCAAGTGATTATACTCACGGTTGTCGAGTAACCTCCCCACTTTGGAAGATCTGCCTGTCCACTCCTGGGCCATGATAGCCACACGGAACTGCCTAACACGAGCAGATGTAACGCACGTAAGGCTCACGCGTATCAATCACGGCGGTTTGCCAGGTTGGGTACAACGCAGACGCGGAGTAATACTACCGTTCACTGTCTGCTGGTCTCTAATCTGACAGACGAATGCAGATAAGAGCAACGTGATGCAAGCCCATGTAACACCGAAGCGACATCGCTTGATCCTCTGCCGCATGCGACAAGGGTGCGAATTCACATATGCTTTGAACGATTCGCAGTCGCTGCCAGCAATTCGAAATCCACGACAGCGGTGCCTAACCTTGGGAATTACGCATCCAACGTACACGCACTGCAATCGACATGTCAGCTAAACAGGATCCTGAGCTCGCAAAGAATGATCTACAGGTCACGAACTCGGTATCTTCTGCATCCATACCCGTCGAAGGCGAAACCCACCATCTGCCGACTTTCGAGCATGAGAGGGCACTAACATGGAAGTTCGATCTTCGCATACTGCCCATGCTGGCTGTAAGTCTGCTGCAGGGTTTGGACTTAAAGAACGTGCTCACATCGAATAGGTCATGTACCTGTTCAATGCTCTCGATAAGGGCAACTTGGGCAATGCGAAGACTGATGGTATGGACAAAGACCTTGGGTTCAAAGGCAATCAGTACAACATCATGTTGTCGGTCAGTAACACCTGCGCTCGACTCAGAACGCGACTAACGTACGACAGATATTCTACGTCCCTTATGTGATTTTCGCTCCGCCGATTGGCATGCTAGGAAAAAAGTACGGACCACATCGAGTCCTGCCGATCATGATGTTCTGCTTCGGCAGCGCAACGCTCCTCGCAGCATCAGTCCAGAACTGGAGCGGCATGATGGCTTTAAGATGGTTCTTGGGCATGGCAGAGAGTGCGTTCTTTCCTCTTGTCATCTATTACCTGACAACTTTTTACCGGAGAGGTGAGCTGGCGCGCCGTCTGGCGTTGTTCTACGCTGCATCTAACATCGCCAACGCATTCTCTGGGCTGCTAGCCTTTGGTGTGTTTCAAATTAAGTCAAAGCTGGACAGCTGGAGATATCTCTTCATCCTTGAAGGAGCCTTAACAGTCTGCTTCTCGTTTTTCGCGTACTGGTACCTCCCAGAGTCAGCGAGCAAGGCCAAATTCCTCACCGAGCCTGAGAAGCAGCTTGCATTCCAGCGCATTCAGATCGACTCCTCGTCCGTTGTCAATGAGAAGTTCGACTTCAAGCACGCTGTCCAAATCTTCACGAATCCCTCGACCTATGGCTTCCTTGTCATCGAGATGTGCCTCGGTGTACCGCTACAGTCGGTGTCGCTCTTCCTGCCGCAGATCGTGCAGCGTCTGGGCTATAGCACGGTCAAGACCAACCTGTACACGGTTGCGCCGAACATCAGCGGAGCCTGTGTGCTTCTCATCTTGGCTTTTGCGTCTGACCACGTGCGCCTGCGATTTCCATTCATCGCACTTGGTTTCATCCTCACGTTTACTGGGTTCATCATCTTCGCAACCATCGACGTGGAGCACAGCATCAAGCTCGCATACTTTGCATGCTTCATGATGACGTGGGGTACATCTGCTCCCTCGGTGCTGCTGTCGACATGGTACAACAACAACGTTGCAGACGAGAATCAGCGCGTTACCCTCACGTCCATCGGTGTCCCGCTGGCGAACCTCATGGGCGTCGTCAGCAGCAACATCTTCCGCGAGCAAGACAAGCCCAAGTACACCCCTGCTCTGGCGACCACGGCGGCCTTCGGAGCTACTGGGTGCTTGTGCGCACTGCTGCTGGGAACGTACATGATACTGGATAACGCGCGGAGGAACAAGAGGCAGGGCGTGAACCTGAGCGCCAGGGACGTGAGCACAGAGAAGCTTCGGGATGGGCCGAAGAGTGCGGACTTTAGATGGTTCTTGTAGGATGTTTTTAGAGAAGCTGGCTGGAAGGGGCAAGGTCGTGCAGCGATCTTGGGAAATGAAGTCACGTTGTATACTATCTGCACTCTTGCACAGGGCACGCGACAGATACGGTAATAGTGGCGTCTCGAGATGGCGC
This sequence comes from Epicoccum nigrum, assembly GCA_002116315.1. NCBI lineage: Eukaryota > Fungi > Ascomycota > Dothideomycetes > Pleosporales > Didymellaceae > Epicoccum > Epicoccum nigrum. The sequence continues at coordinate 1,266,159 of KZ107840.1, forward strand.
TACGTTGCTGTGGGGTCTCCGCGGTCTCAAGTCACGCGCAGCTATCATCCGGATTTGGCTGACACGGACATAAGGCTGGCAACCTGGAGGAGACCTCAAACGACCGCAAGGGTAGTCGAGCAGATACTGGACAGACAGGCTCTTTGTGTGCGTTGGGTTAGCTATTCGAGGGAAGTATACTTCAAGACCGATTGGTAGGCGAATAAGACGAGAGATGTTATAAGCGACCTCCGCCCGCGTTGGCCGCGGCGATCCGCTAGCGCATGAGGCTATCTTATCGGAGAGCTCCAGCTGCGACATGACCCAGCCTCACTCGAGTCACACGTCACGGGGCAGTAGCTTGGAGCTGTCTCTACTTCGCACCGAACCTGACCTTCCCTTGGACACTCCTGACACTCCTTCATCGGAGTTTGCATCTTCGTCCTCACCCTTTGCGACCAACTCCAGTACCAGCACGGTGCTTGACAGCGATAGCACCGCCAACAAGCAACCCAGAGCTCCAAAGAGCTCGCCCGCACCCGTCATGGCGGCCAAAGCGATGGTGCCCTTGCTTGTGGGCATGATGCTGTTGACAGGATGCTGCAACACGCTGCTCACGAAGTATCAAGTACGACTCCTTCCAACCACTGCGCCGGAGCGCGTAGCTAACTCCAGCTCAGGACATGCAGTGCGTAGGCAACTGCGACTCTCCGAACCCCAAATACCGAAAGCACTTCGAGCAGCCCGTGCTCCAGACCCTCCAGATGTTCGTCGGTGAAATGGGCTGCTGGCTTGTGATCGGCCTCTTCTCCATCTGGCAGCGCTACGCCGGCGCGCGCGCGGGCTACGAAGCCATCCCCAACAACGACGGCATTGCGACGCCGGCAAGCGACGAGAGCGATGCGAGGGATATTGCGAACCCGCTCAAGCCCGCGCATCCCGATGATGAGGGACGGATCCCGCTTGAGGGCAAAAGCGTGTTCCTGCTTGCGCTGCCGGCGTGCTGCGACATCGCGGGCACCACGTTGATGAATGTGGGTCTGCTGTTTGTTGCGGCGAGTATCTACCAGATGACGCGAGGAGCGCTCGTGTTATTCGTTGGACTGTTCAGCGTGTGGTTTCTCAAAAGGCACCTGGGACTGTATAAGTGGTTCAGCCTGTTCGTGGTCGTCTTTGGTGTCGCTATTGTCGGCCTGGCAGGCGCCATCACAAAGGACGACAAGGCGACGCCGGGACACAAGTCGGCTCATTCTGACATGGCAGCCATGGACGTAGCGCCTCCCCTGTCTCAGGCTGTCATGACGGTTATCGGCGTGATGCTGATCGCTGGAGCACAGATCTTCACTGCCACCCAGTTCGTGCTCGAGGAGCGCATCATGGAGAAATACTCCATGGAACCCATCAAGGTCGTAGGCTGGGAGGGCATCTTCGGGTTCCTCGTCACATTCATCGCGATGATCATCTTGCATTTCTCAGTAGGCACTGGCTACTTCAACGCGAAGGAGGGTTTCTACCAGATGACGCACAACAAAGGCATCGCCATCTCCTCGTTCCTGATTATGATCAGCATTGGGTATGTTGTTTCTCGCAGTATCAACGACTCGGCTAACTCGGTGCAGTGGTTTCAACTTCTTTGGTCTTTCCGTGACTCGCACCGTCTCCGCTACCTCACGCTCCACTATTGACACGTGCCGCACGCTCTTCATCTGGGTCGTGTCGCTCGGCCTGGGCTGGGAGACTTTCAAGTGGCTCCAGGTGCTGGGCTTTGCTTTCCTTGTGTACGGAACGTTCTTGTTCAACGACCTGATCAGGCCGCCACTCAAGTCGTGTGTGGAGAGGAAGCCGGAGCCTCTGCTGCCAGAAGACCCAATTGAGCATCACTGAACTGGGCGACGAGGACTGTATATAACGGGCATGAGTTGCATATGAAACGGCGTTGGCGTTTGGATATTTCTGCAAAGTAGCTTCTGCCATGTAGACTAGCATGCATTGAACTGCAATTGAATCGATCGATCTACTGCTGAGACAATTGTGTTCTCGTACTTGGAGCTGCAGCGCAGTGAGTGAGTGGGGGTGAGGAAGGCGACAAAAAACGCCTGTGCGCTTCTTGGCTTCGCACAAGCGAGCCCACCACTAGCTCCCACGTCGAAATCGGCAACCGCGACCTTCGAACTTGAACGACAACCACGGCAAGGACCTCTCTGATTTTCAGCAGCTAACCTTACAGTCCGACAATATGGCCACTACCCAGTCTGCTATGTGAGTCTGCTCGCCTCACTTCGCACCACACGAGTATATATGCTAATATTGTAACAGCTCCAAGAGGAGAAAGTTCGTCGCTGGTACGCTGCACCCATACCCATACCCATACCCATACCCACACTCTTCCCTACCCTACACTTAGCACGAGATGGAAATTGGAGGCGGCAACGGCGCAGGAAGCAAAAGATGGAGGAATCAGGAAGCGCGCAGTAGTGGTCGCAAAAGCAGAAGCAGTCGCAGTCGCAAAAGCAGTCGCAGTCGCAGTCGCAATACACAGCAGCACGCGCAGGGCTAACGATCCCCACAGACGGTGTTTTCTACGCCGAGCTGAACGAGTTCTTCCAGCGCGAGCTCGCTGAGGAGGGTTACTCCGGTGTCGAGGTCCGCGTCACACCCACCGTCACCGACATCATCATCCGCGCCACCCACACACAGGAGGTCCTCGGAGAGCAGGGTCGCCGCATCCGTGAGCTCACCTCGCTCATCCAGAAGCGCTTCAAGTTCCCCGAGAACTCCGTCTCCCTGTACGCCGCCAAGGTCCAGAACCGTGGTCTGTCCGCCGTCGCCCAGTGCGAGTCCCTCCGCTACAAGCTCCTCAACGGTCTTGCCGTCCGCCGTGCTTGCTATGGTGTCCTCCGCTTCATCATGGAGTCTGGCGCCAAGGGTTGCGAGGTCGTCGTTTCCGGAAAGCTCCGTGCTGCCCGTGCCAAGTCCATGAAGTTCACTGTAAGAACTCCAGCGCAATTGAATTGCGGCCTGAAAAGTTGTTAACGTTTGTTAGGACGGATTCATGATCCACTCCGGTCAGCCCGCCAAGGACTTCATCGACGAGGCCACCCGCCACGTCCTGCTCCGCCAGGGTGTGCTCGGTATCAAGGTCAAGATCATGCGCGGATCTGACCCCGAGGGCAAGGCCGGCCCCTCCAAGACCCTCCCCGACTCTGTCACCGTCATCGAGCCCAAGGAGGAGCAGCCCGTCGTCCAGCCCATGTCCCAGGACTACGGCGCCAAGGCCGTCGCTGCCCAGCAGGCCGCTGAGGCCGCCAGGCAGGCCGAGCAGCAGCAGGGCGAGGCTGAGGCCGCGCCTGCTACCGAGGAGCAGTAGAGTGTTGCAGCGTGATTGCGGGGCGCATGAGGTTACGAAAACGCACGTAGCGGAAGCTTATGATGCATCTTCCTTTGCACGTTCGGAAAGCATGGGGCTGTTTTTGAACATTGATAGGGCAGTTGTGGAGTCGGAATATATACTCTTCGATACACCCAAATACCAAACACCAAAACACGGCTCTGGCCCCACTGACGTGGTTCGACATTCAAAGAAGAGTAGCACGATTGTAATGCGTGTGCTGACGTGTTTTGACATATCATTCCGTGAAGCTTCTATGTACCAGAAGCACCGGCAAAAACACCTATCGTCAGCTTCCAAAAGACCATTTCCGTACGGTCAACAGCGTGACAAGACAGGACTCATCTGAACACTTGCAAGCTCGTGAATCTCCACATGGGAGGCGCGCACCAGAAACAGCCACCGGCTAGTCTAACCCGAAGCTTCACTCCCGCCCGTCGAAGCGCATTGCTCGCCCATCTCATCTCGCACCGCACTCTGTGGCCCGAAGAGGAAACGCATCCCACTCGCACACACACATCTGGTGCACATGGACTATACACAACTACACACAGTATCTACACAGTCAATATGCGCCGGGAGTTTGGCAGCGGCTCGGCAGTCTCGCCCTTGGCCGTTGATCCACCCCAATTAGCCCTCGGGAAATATAATTCCCTGCGCGAAAAGGGTTGGGGTTTCCTCCAATCTGGATGGAGGAGCTCGCGTACCCCACCATTCTCATCTGCTTGAAACGTGCAGCGCCGGGACCATGGCTTCTGCGCTCCGCGGTGCTCGACTGGACGGGATTGGGACGGTTGTTTGATGCACGGGTGTAGGTAATTTGGAGCGGGAAGCGGGAGAAGGGGAAACAGGAGGAGCTGTGTTGCACGGTCGTATGCATCCACACGGCGATATATTGTCTACTATATTCTGATACTTAACCACTCCCCCCCCCCCCCCCACCCCCTCCCTCTCCTCCACCCCTCCCATCTTCACACCCTCACGTCGTGACAGCAACTAACCCCCGCATACCCCCCTCCCCCTACCAACCATCAGCCCACCCACACCCTCTCCGTGACTCCATCACCACCAGTCAGCCCCCACACAAGCTAC
>KZ107840.1:1270627-1295818 GCA_002116315.1 Epicoccum nigrum
GTCGAATAATCAGCTGTAGTGGTTAAGGTGCCAGCATATACGCTCATCAGACACCCCCCCCCCCCCCCCCCCAATCCCTCACACGCCCGCCCTCAACGACCTGCATCCCCCCTCCCACCGCCCAGCATGCGCCTCCTCCTCCCCTCCCTGCTGACCCTCCTCTCGGCGTCGACGGCCCTCGCCGCCCTCCCCTACAAAGGCATCGACTGGTCGTCGCTCCTCGTGGAGGAGAAAGCCGGCAAGCAGTACAAGAACGCCGCGGGCGCCGTGCAGCCGCTCGAGTCCATCCTCGCGGCCACGGGCGTCAACACGGTCCGCCAGCGCATCTGGGTCAACCCGGCCGACGGCAACTACAACCTCGACTACAACATCCGGCTCGCCAAGCGCGCCAAAGCCGCGGGCCTGAAAATCTACCTCGACTTCCACTACAGCGATAACTGGGCCGATCCGGGCAAGCAGGTCGTCCCCGCGGCGTGGGCCAGTCTGAATCGCGATGCGCTGGTCAAGCAGGTGTATGATTACACCAAGAGCGTGCTGGATCGTTTCCAGAAGGAGGGGCTGCAGCTCAGCATTGTGAGCATCGGGAATGAGATCACGGCGGGGCTGCTGTGGCCTGTGGGGAAGCTGTCCAACGCTGATGGGCCGCGGAATGTGGCCATGTTGTTGAAGAGCGCGAGTAAGGCGGTTAGGGAGAGTAGTTTGAGCAGCAAGCCCAAGGTTATGGTGCATTTGGATAACGGGTTTTACTGGGGGACGCAGGTAGGTTTCCCCCCCCCCCCCCCCACTCTCTCTTTCTCTGTCCCGCGAGCCGACGAGACTCGCAAGTGGCGAATGCACTATAAGTACTGACGAGGTGCCGTGTAGGAATGGTGGTACGACCAGGTCCTCTCCTCGGGCGGCGGGCTTTCCCTCTCCGACTTCGATATCCAGGGTATCAGCTACTACCCCTTCTACAACGCGGACGCCTACCTCGGTAGCGTCGCGTACAGCATGAACCAGATGGCTGCCAAGTACGGCAAGGAGGTGCAGGTCGTCGAGACAAACTGGCCTTCCTCGTGCCCGAATCCAAAGTTCCCCTTTCCCTCGGATACCAAGTCGATTCCGATCAGTGCCGCGGGCCAGTATGTGTGGATGCAGGAGGTGGCGAAGAGGGTTGCGGCGGTGCCGGGTGGGAAAGGGACGGGGTTGTTTTACTGGGAGCCGATGTGGATTGATAATGCAGGGCTGGGGAGTAGCTGTGATTGGAATCTTATGGTGCAGAAGGATGGAAAGGTTATGGAGGGGATGGGTGCTTTCAAGGTTATCTAGGGAGGGTGTGAGGTTATTTGGTTTTTGTGGTTGTTTTTGAAGTGTGCTTTGACGTACATACTTGGTTTCGATGTATATAGTTTATTGCTCGATGAGCTACTCTTGTCAATTGGATGAGTATCTTAATCTGTGCTGTATTTGTACGAAGTCCTTAAGAAGATGGGCGTCCGGTTTTTGCGTGGCCTAGCAGGTAAGTATGCCTAATGCAGCGCTTGACCCGGCGGACTGTTAATCGTTCGTCAGTCGAGGCCTACTGGTCAATTGTTCCTTCGACATATGGGACCGTTCATGTGCATGTACATATGTACTGTGGCTCAGCTGCAGTCACACTAAAAAAACTGCTTTGTGCTCGGCTCGAAAAGCTTCGGTTTCGCAGGCCTCCGACTGATGTGGCGATAAAGAAGAGTCTTGAGTTGGTGCACCGGTGATGGAGATTAGGCAAAAAAGACGCTACGGCTCTCGACCAGATACTGAACAAGAGCCTGATATTGCGAAAAAAATATCAAGCACTTGATTCGACCCAGACTTGAACTGGAGACCTTCAGTGAGCTAACGTTGTTAGACTGACGTGATAACCAACTACACCATCGAACCAGTTGTTGTGATTGATGAAGTACAATAAAGTACTTTGGTACATAATCCTGATTCTAACAGCTCAGAGTGTCACCGAGCTGAACGATTGTCATCACGACGACCTACCTCTTTAGCGAAAAATCGTCCAGCATCGTGTATACCTCATACTGTGCGTCCTGTGAAGTTTGGAGTGCCCCACCTGTCAAAATCTGCTTCCGAGGCTTGTGCGAATCGAGACAAGCTCCAAAGGCACTGGCGTGCTTCCATTGGCAGGCAGCGTACAAGACTGTACTCCATATCGGAAGACTTTTCGACAGACTGTCGTGTTCTCTTGTACTCATGCTGTAATCGATGGCTAGATATCCTGCGTATGCGTATCCGTGTACGACTGGTGATCCTCGCCTTGCTCTTCCGTCACCCGGTGTCTTTCCAACAACAACAATTCTGCATTGCGTCTGTAAGATGACTAGGTCTTGTTGAACTGAACGAAGGATTCGGTTGAATTTGTAAAGAATCACGTGCTTTTGGAGAAGCCTGTTGGTAGTGGATATCTTGCCATGGACCATGGTCGTGTTGCTCACGCGTGCTAGAGGTCACACGGGCGACGGCCTTTTAAGTGATAGCATTTAGCGTTATGGACGCCAGCCACAGGGATCGTACAAGCGGAGCCGAGGCGATGTGCGGAGTAGGCTGCGGTCATACCACCGGGGCACGATGGGCGGCAAAGTGCATGAGTTCATGGTGGCCTGTTCAGACCCGTCAACATAAAGAAGAGAGGATGGAGGGTGAACTGAAGAGAGTTTATGAGGCTGCACTGTCAACAGCCTAACAAGCCTAACGATGACGGACCCCGTAGTTCACGCGCTGGCAAGGTATACAAAGGTTGAGCTGCGGAGCTAGTCAGCACTGCAATGACGCACCGAGCCCTCGAGGCTGATCGTTGCAGGTTGGCCCAAGCTCTCAAACCGACGCGCGGGAACCATCAATCTCTCAACCAATTCTTCGTGTATTATTTGTGCCGTGCTTGGCCAATTGCTCTTGACTTTCCAGTCAGTGCTGCTTCTTCTTCTTTGCAAATAGCCTCCAGATCTTTCCCTCGAACCCAGCAGGTGTGAACCCTTGTTGCGATTCACAAGCTCCTGCAGGTGCCCAGTAGCTGCCGCTTCGCATTTGGTATATTGATCGGCGCAAGCTCCGCCTGCATAGTTGCGGGGAAGCTAGCAGCGAAGTCACGTCTGCGTCTGATCAAGCTGTCTGAGGCAGTCTCTTGCTCGCTCCTCACTGCTGTGGACACAGTCGCAGCTTCAGGTTCAAGATGGCGCATTCCCTCGAGGACGTGTACTGCACGGTAAGCTTCTCAAGCAATAATAACAATCACAATAATCAGGACCACGTGCTGACCTTTCCAAGCTTCTCATGAGCGATTCCTACCTGCCAGGTGTGTACAACAAGTCGAGATACGAGCTTCATATGCTCTCCGAGCTTCATACCTGCGCTGCTCAACCCCATGCTTCAAAGCTCCTGCTGACTGTTTACTCCAGGAGCCGCTGTCCTTGCCAACTCTCTCCGAGATGCCGGCACCACAAAGAAGCTGGCCGTGTTAGTAACACTGGAGTCTCTCACAGCCGATACGATCGCAGAGCTTAAATTGCTGTACGACTACGTAATTCCCGTCGAGCGCATACGCAACACGAACATGGCCAACCTGTACCTCATGGGCCGCCCCGACCTGTCATATGCCTTTACAAAGATTGCTCTGTGGAGACAGACCCAGTTTCGCAAGGTCGTCTACCTCGACGCCGACGTGGTCGCACTGCGGGCCCTGGATGAGCTGTTCGATCTCGAAGCCAGCTTTGCTGCGGCACCAGACATTGGCTGGCCAGATGCTTTCAACAGTGGTGTCATGGTCATCAAGCCGGACATGGGCGAGTACTGGTCGCTCCACACAATGGCTGTCGCCGGCGAGAGCTTCGACGGTGCCGACCAGGGACTGTTGAACCAGTACTTCGAAGACCGCCCTTGGCAGCGCCTCAGTTTTACGTACAACTGCACTCCAAATGCAGAGTACCAGTGGGAGCCAGCATACAAGCACTACAAAGACAACATCAGCGCGGTGCACTTCATCGGCAAGGACAAGCCTTGGTCGAAGGACCGCCCGGCTGGACACGGTGTATACGGCGAGCTTCTGGCCCGGTGGTGGGCTGTGCACAACAGGCATTTCGAAGACAAGAACCGAAGGCAGGAAGCGAGTAAGATGACAACCGGGACACACCCGGGCACGAACGCTGCCCTCCAGCCTCCATCTGTCCCTACTGTTACTATTGACGAACCCGCCCCAACCGCCGAGCCTTCCATGACCGACCCAAGCGATCTATCTGAGGATATTGACCAAGGCTTAGTTGAACCTACACCCACAGTTGAGCAACCCAAGTTTTCAGCTCCCTCGATGGAATGGGATGCGACAAAGTTCGAGCCACCAGCGGAATCCAAGCCTGAGGCCGCCAACTTCCCAAGCGCGACCTACACGTTCAATGAAAGCAGGCAATTGTTCCAGGCACCACCAGCATATCCGGAGCCGCCACGCGACATGTGGTACAAGGTGCCAGAGACGAAGCCAAAGCCATACGAAGCACCTAAACCTATATTTCCTTGGGAACAGGACGCCTCACGTCCCAAGCCCACGCGTGTCTTTGCAGAAGACCATGTGCCACAGCCGACACCCGCACCTGCACCAGTGTCAGCATCAAAGCATGCAGCCCATGTGTCAGAGTTCGAGGCGTCGCCACCAACGTCTCACTTCACCACCACGCACTATGACAGTTCCCAAGATAAATGGACACGGGCGAAACCTACAAGGGTGTGGAGAGACGATCCCCCGCAGTTCAAGCCAAGATCTGCTGAGGAGTCGTGGCAAGCATTCTCGCAGAGCGGTGCGAATGCTTGGGACAGTGTTCCAGGAATCGACTCATACGTACGGTCAATCATGGAGACACAGACAAGGCGCGGGAAGGTTGAAGTTCTGCAACAGGCGACGGGCACGGACGATATACGCTCACCGACCCTGTCACGAAAATCTCGCCGCGAAAGTCTGCGTCTCACCGACTTTCCAACAGCAGTAGAGCGACCAAGCCTGCCAGTGACTCCAGCACCAGTAAGACGTCCAATGTTTTGGGGTGAAGAGAGGGATCAGGAAGGGGAATTGCCGGCAGCAGAGGGTGTGCCGGATCAAAGTGAATGGGTATGTCCACAGTGCGGCTTCTCCTCTCCCCATGCATCTGCTTTCAGTCGTCGTCGCGGTTCCTTCGCCTCTGTCAGCAAGCATGTCCAACCTCACTCGTCCACTGTTGCATCTATCATTGATGCTCCAGGCTCTGATGAACCTGAGAGAAAAGACATAGTAGACCTGAGAGATGAGACCCCGCTTGCAGAAGAACAAGAGGCAGAGCAGGAGGCCCTCGAAGAGGCGAAGGAAGTTGCGGTGGTATCGGTGGAAACAGTGACAAATGCTCGTAGCGGACTGAGTGCTACTGGCGTCCCTTTGGCATCTTTGACTGATCCAAGGCTTTTTCTGAAATAGCTCTAACTTGTGTGTCAAGAATCCCGAAGCAAAGCTAGACGAGCTGAGAAGATCATCAGTGGTTGAATTCGAACACCTAAAGAAAGATCCGCATCCCGACCCACCACTGCGTCCGCTGCCGGAGCATTCTATTCCAGGTGACGAACACGGTGAAGAGCTCGAAGTTGGTGGCATCGTTGTCGCAAAGAGCGATCGTCCTGCAACGCGGTTCTCGACACAGGAGATGTCTACTGAGCAGAGTAGTTCAAGCCAACAGACGGCTTCGAGCCAACAGACGGCATCGAGCCAGCGATATTCTTCTTCGCGAGAGCAGAGCAAATCAAGCCAGCGTAGTGAGCAGTCTTCTTCCTCACGACAATCAAAGCGAGGCGATAAGATCGGCTTCACTATGGATGATTTCGGTGCTAGTTTCGAGAAAAGAGAGAAGAGTGCAGATCCCTTGAGTTCTGGTCCAACGTTCTCTTTCGAGCAACCCACTCCTGAAAGGGAAAAGAGTGCGGATCCCCTAAGTTCTGGTCCAGCGTTCTCGTTCGAGAAAAATACCCCTTCAAGGGAGAAAAGCGAAGACCCTTTGAACTCTGGTCCCGCGTTCTCGTTCGAGAAGGACACTCCTGTCGAGGCCTTTCCAAAGGTTCAAGGTTTTGCTGAGCATGACTTTGGCGGCGATAGCACAAATGAGTCAGAGATACGCAGCTCTATCTCACACCAATCTTCGACATCTCAGCAACACCTGACGGCCACTCACCACTCGATGGGCCCTGGCCATCGACTCACCTCAGATGGGCGCATCAAAGCCGGCGAACTGACCTTCAATATACCCGAGTTCGGTTCAGAGGGCACGTCTGAGATACTGTCTCCTGGACTGAGTCCGACCACAACCAGAGACGACGTGAGCGGACAGGGTGATGTACATGACAGCGGAAAGGGTAAGGAAGAGGGAGAAGGCCTCTTCTGATCGGTCCCCAGGAGGGACATGAATGCAGAAACGAGCAACGACTGATCTGTGTTTCATTTTGTCTCGCATCTGCTTCTGGTTTTCTCGTCCGCTTTTCGTTGTGACAGCCACGGCTGCAGTCCTGCATTTGCACGAGCATTGCGCAGCGATTCGTGTTGTCTAGCTGCATTTGTTCTGATCGTATTTCATCTGTAGAAACTATCATGTCCTTTCACGACCAGATACGAATAAGCAGGATGGTAATATATAATGCATGTTGGGGTTTATTGGTGCACACATCTCTCCGTGTAAACGGCAACTTTTCAGAATGAGGAGCAGGCAAGCCAATGTTACACGAGCAATCGAGACACGAGCTTACAGGGTCTGTCCTAGTTCTTCTTTTCACATAAGGCAGGCCGTTTTACCTAAGAAGTGGGACCCTGTGTCTTCCGGCCGAGGCACACTGACGGAGCATCTGCGAAGTTGGAATTAAGCTTGTCTAAGCATTCATTGAGGGCTTGTTGTGTGCAGATGTCTGGTACTCTCGCGCTCCCCTGACTGCTCCATCGCGTCCAAGCTCGGACTAATCAGGATCGGCGCGCTGGTGAGGTTGAAAGTGAGAGTGAGCGCGTGCTTCCCTCCGCCATCCGCCATCCGCCATCCGCCACAATGTCACGCTTGGTGGGGCAGCTGCCCATGCCCCTCACCCGGACCTTCCTGCATCGAGAAGCATGTGCGCGCGCCTTCACACCTTCCCGTTCGACTCCACCGCGAATAAGCGCGCACTGTATTAGTCGAAAGTTCTTCTCGTCTTCTCCAGGGCGCAGATTCACTCCCGCGCTTCAGCGTCTCGACAAACACACTCCAGACCGCATTCCCAACGCCGAGTGGCCGTACTTGTACCACAAATACACCAAGATGGCGAACCTCGACTCGTACTTCCAGCAGGTCGACACCCTGCAAGACAGCTTCATCGACAGGCTCAGGGAGGCCGTCGCTATCCCCAGTATCAGCTCTGAGGATGCGAGGAGACCCGATGTCGTCAAGGTACGACTGCCATGAGATGAGCATCTTTGGAAGAGAAGAGCAGGAAACTGACGAGCATCTCAGATGGGCCACTGGCTCGCAGACCAGATCAAGGCGCTCGGCGGTACAGTCGAGCTCCGTGAGCTTGGAAAGCAGCCCGGCCGCGAGCACCTCGACCTCCCTCCTTGCCTTCTCGGCCGCTACGGAAACGACCCCAAGAAGGTCAACGTCCTCGTCTACGGCCACTACGACGTCCAGCCTGCCAACAAGTCTGACGGATGGGCCACCGATCCCTTCACATTGAGCATCGACGACAAGGGCCGCATGTTTGGACGTGGCAGCACAGACGACAAGGGTCCTGTTCTCGGCTGGTTGAACGCCATCGAGGCCCACCAGAAGGCTGGCATCGAGCTGCCTGTCAACCTGATCATGTGCTTTGAGGGTATGGAGGAGAACGGCTCGGAGGGTCTGGATGACACTATCCGCGCCGAGGCGAAGAAGTTCTTCAAGGACGCAGATGTTGTCTGTATCTCGGATAACTACTGGCTGGGTACCGAGAAGCCTTGCCTCACCTACGGTGTCCGTGGCTGCAACTACTACTCCATCGATATTGCAGGCCCCGCTGCTGATCTGCACTCTGGTGTCTACGGCGGTGTCTCTCACGAGCCCATGACCGACCTGATCCGCATCATGGACTCGTTTGTCAACCCCGACGGCAAGATCTTGATTGAGGGACTCGACAAGCTCGTCGCTCCTATGACTGAGCAGGAGGAGGCCCTCTACCCTCCCATTGCTTTCACCATGAACGACTTGGAGCAGTCGCTCGGCGGCAAGGTCTCGATCCAGGACACCAAGGAGGAGGCGCTCAAGGCCAAGATGAGGTATCCTTCGCTGTCTCTGCACGGTATCGAGGGCGCTTTCCACGGCGAGGGAGCCAAGACGGTCATCCCCGCCAAGGTCATTGGAAAGTTCTCCATCCGCACAGTGCCCAACATGGAGATCGACGCCGTCACCGAGCTTGTCGAGAAGCACGTCAACGAGCAGTTCGCCAAGCTGAACTCGAAGAACAGGATGAACTTCAACGTCCTCCACTGCGGCAAGTGGTGGGTCGAGGACTTCAACCACCCCAACTACACCGCCGCCGCCAAGGCTGTCGAGAGGGTGTTCAACGTCAAGCCAGACATGACCCGCGAGGGCGGCAGCATCCCCGTCACTCTTACCTTCCAGGAGGAGCTCGGCAAGAACGTGCTGCTGCTGCCGATGGGAAGCTCGACAGACGCGGCGCACTCGATCAACGAGAAGCTCGACAAGAGGAACTACATTGAGGGCACCAAGCTGCTCGGAGCGTACCTGCACTATGTTGGTTCCGAGCTCAAGAAGGAGTAAGGATTACAGTGTTGCAAAACCTGAATGTCTTGTGCAGATGGAGCATAGTTTCGCAGTCAAAGCACACTGGCGATTCCGTTGTTCTTCAATTCCGCATCTTTCTTGATGAATTGTTGAACAGATGCAAGTAAATGAATATACCCCTTTGATATCAACTGCGATTGGACATGATTCTGTATTTGTCGCGTGTCGTGTGAGACGGTGATGCTCGTCGCGTGCCTCCATCTAACAATTATGCCGGCAAAACCTCGGCCGTCACCAAAAGTTGGAAAGTTCCGCTCCCAAACATCGCACTCTCCACCGCAATCCATCACCAGCACGCCCTTGCCACGCATCACCCCCCGAAAAGAACATGTCAGCCAGCACACCGCTCCTCCGCACAATACGGCAGCCCTCGCTGGCACCCCTCACCCAACGGCGGCACGAGTCGACAGCGCGGCGCCACAAGAAACTGCTCGCGCTGCCAGCAGCGCCCTCATACACGCCGTCCTCCCCCCAACCCAGCCTGGTGTTCAACCCGCCCTCGGCGGCGCCCAGCGTGTACCACACGCCGCTGAAGTTCCTCCCCGCGTCCGACGCGCGTCGCCGCATGTACGGCGCGGCGACGGCGCACGCCTCGACTACGGCGCTGCGGCGCAAGGCGTCCCCCGTCGCGCAGCCGGGCACGCCTTTGCACGCCTCCTCGTCGCTGCTCCCGCCGCGCCCGTCCGCCGCCCTCCCCGCGCCCGTCCGCGCCCCCTACGACAAGAAATACCACCTCGGCCCCGCCGAGATGGACCAGATCCGCCACCTCAGGCTGAGCGACCCGGACACCTGGACGCGCGTCAAGCTGGCCGAGAAGTTCGGCTGCAGCCAGTTTTTCGTCGGCATGGTCGTCAAGGCCCCCGAGAAGGCGGAGAGGGTTGAGCAGGAACATCAGGGAGCGCGGGAGAAGTGGGGGCGGAGGAGGAGGGAGGCCCGCGAGGAGAGGGAGAGGAGGAAGGAGCTTTGGGGGAGGGATTTGTAGGGTGCCTTTTTTTTTTTCCCTTCTTGGGAGAGGGATGAGTGAGTGGGTCCCCCGGAGTTGGTTGCTTGTGGGTGGGGGACGCGAGATGGACTGGATTGTTTGGGTTGGTGCGGGGGGGCATGTGTATGAAAACTGTTTATTGGTTTTGCATGGCTTGTACGATTATCAAGGCTTGGATGGGAACGGAAAGGACGATGGCCTGGCATGTGCATACTCAGGAGCTTCTTTTGGACGCGCGGATGTATCGATTTGTTGTTGTAACCATGTCAATTTGTCTCCACGACAAACCCAAAACCCGCCGCGCTGTCAGGGCATCCATCTCCTTCTTCCCACCAATTCCCCCATCATCTCCCACTCGTCCATCCTCCCTTCCCGCCCCCATCGTTCTCCAGCCCAGCAAACCCCACCCAAACGCCTTCACCCCGCTCCCCTCTCCATCTCCACCCCACGCTCCCCAACCCGGAATACAAACCTCTCCGCCGCCTCCTGTCCACGCCCAAGCCCATGCCCAAGTCCAGTCGCAGTCGCAGTCCCTCCCACCTTCCAGGCCTCGAACCGTCCCCTCCGCACCACCTCGCCCCTCTGCCCCTTCTCCCTCTCCGCCTGCTCCACGCTCATCTCCGGCGCAAACCTGACCACCTCCACCCTCCTCACCGCTAGCCGCGTCACGTCGAGGCCCGCAGGCCATGCCGTTGGCAGCGGGGGGCGGAACGAGGAGGGCGCGAGCGAGGAGGAGGCGAGGATGGCGTGGCACGCGAGCTGCGCCGTGAGCGATTTGATCTGGGCGGTGAGCTGGCGGGAAGCGGCGGCGAGCGGCGACGACGCGGTGGACCTGGCGGAGCTGGCTTTGTCGGCGTGGGCGGCGCGCAGAGGCCAGGTGAAGGCGTCGGCGTCGTCGAGGATGAGGGAGTGGATGCGGCGCTGGGTGCTTTTGTGGCGGGTCCCCGAGAAGAGGTAGCCGGGGAGGGATTGCAGGGTGGACACCAGCGAGGCCCACGACGAGGGGTGAAAGATGTGCACGTGGTCTAGGCTGGTGGCTGTGGTGCTGAGGAGGGAGGCTTTAGTGCTTGCGTCGAGTGGGGTGGCTGAGGAAGGGAGTTTGGAGATGAGGAGGTTGAGGATTACGCTTGCCAGGCGGGGAACGCTGAAGTGATGGAGGGGGTCGAGGAGGATGACGGCGCCGGAGTGGCCATTGAGGAAGGGGATTGAAGGGTGTGTTGGTGGGAGGATGGCCTGGGCGATGAGGAGGTAGAGCAGGGAGGTTTTGCCTGCGCCGGACGGGTGGTGGCTGGGTGATGGAGAGACGAGTTCAAGGATTGTTGAGCGGGAAGGCGGGAGTAGTGTGTCGAGCTCTGGAATGTTGAAGGGGGTGTTTGCCGTGGGGAAGTAGTTGCTTTCGCTGTCGATCTTGTTAGTCCGTCGTGTGCTGGTGGTTCGGGATAGATATCGAGCGTGATAGAGCCCAACTGCAAGGACAGAAACTTACCTTCCAACCCCCAGAGCTCGAAGAGAACTCAGAACCTATCAAGAAAATCAGCCGCAGTCAAGAACAAGACCCCGTCGCGATTTCCAACCCACCTCGCTCAACCCCTCAACCTGAACATCCACCAGCAATCTCTCCCCCAACCTCTTCGCCTCCACATCCTCATTCACCGCCATCCTTCCTCTCTGATCCGACCCTCCAAAGATCCTTACCCTACTCTACCCCATCCACGAGCTTCCCTCGACAATGGCGCCAGCAACACCCATATACTCCCTGAGCGACCTCGAAACCCAAATCAACGTGCTCCCGAACGGGAAGCCGCGGAAACCGCCGGTCCGCCTGGCCGACTGTGCGTTGAAAGAGCTGGTGCAGTACAAGTGCAATATAGAAGTCAAGCAGGGGGCGAGAAAGCCGGATATAGTCTGTGAGCCGGTGGTGCGGCTGTTGAGACAGTAAGTGGAAGGCGCGAGGTGCTGGGCTTGGCACGTGATTAATCGACGGGTAGGTGCGAAAATGGGTTGAGTGTGGAGACGACGGCGTGGGAGGTTTGGAAGGTCAGACAGGAGGGTGCGAAGAGGAGCGATGGTGGGGTTGGGGTTTGAAAATGGGTGTTTTGTGTGTGGTGAGAGCAAAGTCACATTGCAGGCAGGACTTGATCGGGAACATTCGCAGCCCCGTTTGAATCAAGATCATAGCCAGCCTTTTCGCTGTTCATCTGCCATTGGCTAGATTATCAAACAACCTCTACTGATACACTCAACGCCTTCCACATGCTTGAGAAGCCCGCCCCGGGCGCGCCAGAATGTATATGCAAACCCCAAACGCCGCGCTGTAAACAAAATGCTTTGGAAGACCAGTGTCCTCCTGGCTTTATGCGCCTCTCGCCGACTTTCGCCAGAATCGCTGGTCATAGTTGACATGCACACCCTCTTCCAGATTGACGTTCCGGTCGACATTAATGATAGGTTGTAGGTTGTCACGCTCCCCGAGATAGGCATTCGCCTCGTCCTCGTCGGACATCCAAGCCGCGTCCTGCTCCCTTTGGCGCTGCCGCGCATCGCTCAGCTCGCGTTCTTTCTCCTCGTGCAGCATATCCGTCATTGCGTCCTGCCACAACGCGTCGCTCTCTTTCATCCGCTTGCTTCGTTTCCGCTTGCCTGCAGTCTGCTTCTGGATGCCTGCTTTTTGTGCGGCCATGAGTTTCCTCAGGCTCTGTTCTGCCAGGATGCCTTCCTCTGTTGCCATCTCCCTGATCTTGCGCGGATCATTCTCCCGTTTGGTAAAGACAGGCGTGGCCTTGTAGGTATTCTTGGATGGGAATGGCGGGAAGTGTTTTGGTATGTAAGCCCGAGCTTCTTTGTCTGTCTTTCCAGACAGCTCCGGGCCAAGTAGTGCGTCGGTACTGATAGGCTGTGGTTCCGGCGGGGCAGGTGGATCGAATTGTGGTTGTAGTATGCATGAAGGTATCTCGCCAGTGTCGAAATGGGGTTCGAGGACGCCTGATCCTTTGATGCCAGCATTCGAAAGCGCGTATATCCAGTCGTGAGCCACGGTTTCGGTGCGCCGCGCGCTGGTCATGGACTTTCGCACGTTTGTCAGAAACTTGGTCATGTCTACACTGCATTAGCCCAGCTCCGCTCCGCCTGATAAAGTTTGCCGTACATGAGTCGACCAGCCCTCTGAATTGCTCCAGCGCATCTGGTCGCGCTGTGTCGAAACCAAGCGTCTTGCATTGTATAGCTATCGCGCGCCGCAGCTGCTGGTCGTAGAAGTCCTTGCTGTCGCCGAAGCCAAACTCTGCGCTGATAGGGTCGACCATGTACTGCACGGGCTGCGTGTGCTGCAGTCGGTGCAAGACCTTGCGCTTCTTCAACGGCGCGCCGTGCTGTGCTGGGGCTGGGGCTGGGCCGTCTCCATCGTGTGGTCGCTTCATAGCTGCGGTTGCGCCTCCACTGCCTGCGCCAGAGGGGGAAATAAGGCCTGGCATGTGCTTCGCGTGCGGCGGACAGGTAGCGGATGTTGCGCAGAGTGCCGAATGCGCAAGGTGGGGATCAAGGGTGACGTCGCATGTGGTGTCCACGCGAGTCGAGTGGGCTGTCGCGTATTCGGAGAGTGAGAGCAAGAGGGTGCGGGCGCGGACGGACGAACTCTGCGGGGCGTGGGCGTGGGCGTACAGGCGGGGCAGTACGCGACAATGAATACTGCGATGGCGCTGCGACTGCGTCGCTTGGGGGTCGTTTGCCGTCGAGCTGCATTCACTGGGCAAAGATGGCAGCCTTTGGGTCGCAGTTCCCCAAAATGCACAGGCCACCTGCCGCCAAGGACGGTGGTGTGAGTTCCAATTGTCATCCAACCTCATCACCGGCAGAACCAGAACGACCTCTCCCAGCTACCGCAACTCACACCCCGCCGCAAAACTCTCCACTCCCCGCAAACCGAATTCGCAATGGCCTTCAAACCGATTACCGGCGTACGTGCTGCCATTGGGCGTTCTGGGCAGCCGTGAGCAGGGGACTAATGACTGGAATAGATGCTCCGCCGCCAGATCGTGCTCGACCTTTCCGTTGCTACGGGTATGTGGAGAGCTTGTCGCAGACTCTCGGAGCTTCTTGCTGCTTCGTAGAAGCTCTGGACAGTGCGCGCCCCGGACGGGAGAGCTTGGCTAACAGTCAATCGCAGGTCTTGGTGTGGCCGCCGGTTACGGCTGGTGGTACGGTATGTGACTTACAGCTCCCCGAGCGCGACAGCGCGCGAAACGCCTTGAAATCTGTGGCTCGAGGCTTACATCCTGAAGGCTACCACGTCCCTGCCGTCCGTCACCGCGATGCTTTCTACCAGAAGCTCGAGGACGAGCGTGCCGCAGCCATTGGCAAATAAGCGATTGCACGTCACGAATCAACATCTCCTATGTTCAGAGAAAGCGAGCATGTATAGAGAGCTGCTGGAGCTGGGACCATGTGTATCATAGGTGGGGTGGATCCCTAGAGGCATGCCAGATCGAAATCAGCCAAGTCAACACACCGCCGTGCACTCTTCTCGCCTTTCGCCTTCTCATTCCCTGACCTTCCTCTTGCTCCAAAGCGTGTAAAACCCTTGATCTGGACTAATGTCTGCAGATGCCATCTTCACTCGTCCTTTGATTGCCAGACCATGTTAGCTTGGTTATCGACAACCCACCAGATTAGATTCTCCTTCGATGGGCTATTCGGCCTACTTATGCAGCGCATCTCTCTTGCCTTTTCAACCCTTGCGATGCTTGCCCTCCTGTTTACATTGTTACCACTCCAAGCAAATATGTTTGGCTCAATTGCGGTGCCAAGTAGCTCAACTCACACCGAATATCCTACACCTTCTTGGAAACGATACGAACATGTTGTCCTGCACAGGCATGGTAACTATGTGCGTACAGCTCCCGCATCGAACATCCAGATTCTGTATCAGTCACCATATTGTTGTTGCTAAGTTCTACGCTACGCTCGACGAGAGCAACATTGAAGTCTTCAAGAGACACCTTCACGGTGACATTTATAACGACCTAGACGGCTCGCAGACAATTCCATTCAAAATAGTTGCTGGTGAACAACCGCCACCCAAGAAAACCTTGTCTTTTTTCGATTCCCTGGCGCTGGTGCTCAGCGTCTGCCCCGCTGACTGCCCAAAGAAAGGCTCCGACGACTGCACTCACAGCTGCGCTGATATTGATACTAGCAGCGACTTCAGGAATGGTCTGACTTATGCACTCTTGCTTTTGCAACTGTAGATGTGCGGTTTGATCGCACTACACAATCCACAGTACCACATTCGCAACAATGGCCTTCTTCTACGTCTACATTTACGCGTGATTAGTTGAGCCGCGCAAGTCAGGGGCGCCATGTACTGGAGCTATCAAGTTGATGACGCGTTAAGTACCTAGCAGTGCTAGGGTCCACACTCTCGCCTTCACTCCTGCTCTCACTCTCATTCTCATCTTCACTCTCGCTCTTAACCTCTCTTACTCTCGCCCCCACTACCCACTCTTCTACTCCACTTACCTCGAACCCCAACTCTTTCCTTTCTTCTCTTCTCATCATCTATCGCCCGAATACACTCTCCTGTACCGCCTGTTGTCGCGCCTCGCACAGCACTCAGTACCGCGTGTACGCTACTTTATTCTTCACTCTATTAACTTGTAGACAACTCCACTTTACGCTTCGGCGCGCGCACCTACAGCGTTGACTTTTGCGCGCGTCCAGCCATCGTCGCGCTGAACACCAATCTACCCTACAATGGTGAACTGCAAATATTCCTCTACTGCTGTGACAAGGGTCCTCCTGATATGAACACGGAGTATTGCAAGTCTCTTATTGCTAGAACCTTCTCAATATATGTACTAACTTATGCATTCCAGACCGCTTGCGGGGGTTTTGTGATGTTATTCGTCTGCGCAAGATGACCTACGATGGCAGTTATGAAAACATATCTGCTGTAGCCAAGCACATCCGAAACCAACTCGAAGTGTACCATCCGGATAGTCGTGGCCCTTCAGCTAGCTACATGTCGATCTCTAGGCTGGACACAGCGAAGTCCTGAGCAAAGTTGTTCATGACGTTGCCTGTGAAGCCGACGATACCGGCATGTTCACGCTTCGGACACCTCGGAAAGCGGCAAAGAGAAAGAGCCCGCTTGACTCTCCGGCAAGTTCAGCAAAGAATTGCCTGTCCTTACCTCCAAACCCCGAGCCGCGAAGAGTTAGTAACAGCCTGTGGCTACAGTTAGCGACAACTCAATTCAGTGCGAATACATGGAGTACAGCATCTTGCCGGCTCCGAGCAGACACTGTACTCTCGAGGGGGCCAACCCTAAAAAGTTAGAAAGAAAAGGCAACCAACTAACATCGTAGCTATCTTGGACCTATTCTCGATTGTCTGATGCCTGCCAATCAGACCTGAAGTCCTCCGACTAGAGCCATTATCCAGTGCTGTCGGCGTCTAGTCGGCCGTGGCAAGGTGCTATATATCCAAACTGAGGAATTAGTCCAGTTATCAGTTGCTAGACCTGAAGCAAGCATGGATCAGGGGCATGCATGCAGCGCCTTTCCAACCCCGAGCGTTCACCGCGGCCTCTTAAAAGCCTCAAACTACAGGAAGCGAAGAGCACTTGCAGCTAACAAGGAGTCTTCTTTTCCTCACAAAGCTCCATAGTTTTGTGCTACACACCCCTCATAACTCAAGCTTGTGTTATGCCTCCTTAACTTCGCAGTGTGCTCGGCGGGCGGTCGGAGCTGACAAGTTGCTGCATAGGAGGGTCGCAAAGAGTTTCTGGCGTTCCTTACCGACCTCCCATTTGAGTGGAATTGATGATCGACTTAGGTTCCCCTGCGTTGTATCCGTCAGTGGCGTCCAGGATTGACAACCTTACAGAAGCCCAAGCTCTCGTGGTTGAGAGGCACACAACACTTTTAAATCGGCGCCTCTACTACATCCGCATTCAAGCACAACTCTGCGTTCTCCAGATGACTTGCGCTACACGAATCGCGAGGCCGTGTTTCCAAACGTGTGTGGTGGTTCTCCACAGCCAACGGTACGCGTGTAGCATCTGTCAACGTGTTCAGCTGTTGTCGCATCATGGCATAAGCGAAACATCAAACGCTATGAAGTACCGATCGCAGGAATGGCCTCTCGCAAACATGGCTTTGTCTTCTTCTCAACAGAAAGGAAGGAAGGTCAATCAAGCCGAAATCATCTCCATGCGTATGCTTCGCATTCCAGTTTCACAGTATGTAGGTACGCTGATGTGCAACCCCCATGCAGCCGAGGAGACAGGGCCTGGAGACCCTGGCGGCACTGGACCGGAGCAAGCCATGATGCCAAAACGGAAGGTCGATCATGGCGTTTTTGCCTAAGCTCGGCTTTGCAGACCGGTCGCAGGATCGACCACAGGTATGTATGTAAGCATGCGCATCGCGCGAAGGAAGCAATTGCGTGAGTGTGACATGCTGTCCACATAGACAACGGACCAGCCACACTGTTTGGTAGTTTGCTGGCGGCTTCGTTTTTAGGCTTGCTGGCCGTTTCCTTAGCTTCAAGCACGGGTGCGGTACGGTGGAGCTGCACTAGGGTACTTCCTTCGGCGAGCTATATATTAACAATTGCAGCAGCACGAGGTTTGAGGGGAGCCGGGAGCGCGCGAAGTTCTGCGCTTGAGCTCCTGCAGCCTGATAGCGATGGAAAGGGGCGGATCACGAAGTAGAGCACTGGACAAAAGAGAGCAATCCGTTGACAGGGAAGCCTGTAACGTTGTTTTCGAGCTAGCAGATCCGCTGGCTCTCTTGTGCTACAGCCACAGTATTGCCTCGAGGAAGAGGCCACTCTGCTGAGAGGCAGGGCAATGCTCCAAGCGCAAACGGTGCTGGCGTTTGAATCATCAGAAAAGCACACGACAGGCCTAGTGGACCGACGTGCAGCCACTGCGAGATGCGTTTTCGATCATCCCGAATGCAGGTTGGGCTGAAACCTCTTGCACCCTCAAGCTTCACGGGGACAGACAACTGCTGCAAATGCGAGACGACTCTGAAGAGTGAGGAGAAGCTTCTTAGCCATGCTCTTGGTCGGAATAAAGGAGTCACGGTCTGTTCTGTTCGTCAGTTATAATCTCCAGGGCTGTGAGCTGGTGACCAGGTTTGTATGCGCACGGATTTGAGGGTCCACACATGACTACCGCTGTGAGACCTTGCGAAATCAGCGCTGCGAGGCGCTGCTTCCATTGCTTGCCTGCCTGCCCACGAAGTACCTGCCTGTCTGCAATACTGCTGCTTTCTGCAGAGTCGACGAGCTCAGTGATTTCCAAACCTCGCTGTTTCTTCCGTGCATCCACAAATACCTGGTGGAGGAATCAGGATTGACATCCACGCTGCTACCTGGGAGCCCTGGGCTATGACCCTGGTCCTCGTGGCGCACGCTATAATCCGCTGGCGTAGGTTCACCGCGACCGAGCATTGCTCTTCCACCGTCTCCCAAGAAGCGCCCATCCGCCCTTCTCTTCCCCTCTGGGTCTTCTGGAGTTTTCTGGACGCGCTGCGAAAAGATTAACCGCAGCATACTCCGCCGGCCCGAGCGCTGCATTTGCATACAATACTTGCGAGGCTGCACAAGCGCCGACATATTGCCCGCCGATCTATACGAGCGATCAGCAGCGGCCCTTGGATTGCACGTCTCCTCAGACCTCGCGGCTTTCTTCGACCACACCACGTCCCGCAACTGTGGCGGACGCTGGCGGCCTCCTAGCTAGCTACTGCGTCAGCTGGCTCTGCCGCTCGCCCTCGCGATATCGACAAATCGTGTTTGCTTTTTCCCGCACCGGCTCGACGGGCGCCCAACTCGATTACCGACCCTCACTACTGCGACCGCACGTCGCCCCGACCACGACCACGACCACGACCACGACCGCCGTACGTCGCCCCGGCCACGCGCTCCCTGCATGCGTATTGCCGTCGTCTGGTCCTGTGGTGCGCGCTACCCACCGATCCGAGTATTTCTCTGAAGCGACATAGACGGCTCGACACCACCGTGCGCCAGCCATGCAGATGAACAACGCGATGATGCAGCAGAACGGCATGGCGCGCCAGGGCCCGCCTGGCGCCAACTACCAGCACTTTGTTTCACACTTCAGGGCCCAACAGCAGCAGGGAAAGGTACCTCAAGGTTGGCAGCAATCTACACAGCCAGAAGAACGGGGCCAGCTTGCATTTCAATTCTTCACACAATTCCGCATCCTAAAGCCCGAGACCCCGGAACTCGAAGCTATGCGCACCTCGATTCAATTTGAGAATCAGATCTTCATCCAGTCACAATCGAAGGATCAGTACGCCTCAAATATCAAGCAAAAGCTCATGCAAATGACCGCTGCACGGCAACAGCAGTCGCAGCGCATGCAGTCAAATCTCGGAAACATGAACATGCCTATGAATGGTATGAATCCCGGCCAGATGAATATGATGGGTCAGGCTGGCCTGCAAGCGCCCCAGCAGGGCACCCCACAGCAGTTCAGTCAGGGTTTTCCCAACGCTCAGCTCCAGCGGCCCATGCAGGTATCGCCAGTCCCTATGCAACAGGGAGGATCTTCCATGGGCATGAATGTTGGTACCCCCAACATCAATCAAGGTCAGCAGAACCAGCAACAGAATATGCAGCAGCAGCCGCAACGATTGCAACAACAAGCCGAAGGCCAGTTCATTAACCAGCTGGCCAAGAAACTGATGGACAGTTGCACGCCTGAAGTTCGCGCCAAGTTTCAGAACGAGGTCAATACCTGGCCTGACCAGAAGAAACAGCAGATCCTACAGCAGGGCGTCGATCCTCTGTTCTTTCGCTTTCGCCAGCATGCCGAGTTGCTCTTCAGGAGTGGTAAAGTCCAGATTCCCAAGCAGCAGGGCGCAAATCCGATGGAAGGACAACAGGGTGGCCAGCCGAACCAGATGCAGGGCCAGCAACCGAACATGGGACAACGACAAGCAGACCCGACCTTCGATTTTAACGCCATAACCAATCAACAGCTGGGAGCGGTGAGACTGCAGGATTCTGGTGCGGAGGTTGTCCCGGCTAGTAATAATAATAACGCTCAAATGGCTGCGTTTGGGCAAGCTGGACAAGCCCAAAACGCAGCCATGGCGCAACGACAGGCTCAGGCTGCGTTCCAACAAAATATCCAGCGTCAAAATGCCTCTCAGATCCAGGTAGCACAGGCACAGGCACACGCGCAGGCACAGCAACAACAGGCTCAAGCTCAAGCACGCGCACAGCATGACCAGCATCAAAGAGCACAACAAGCTGCGATGCAAGCCAGGAATCAGAACTCATTAATCGGACAAATTGGTGGTGGCCTGAATCTTCCACAAGGCTCTCAGCAAAGCCCGGCCATGCCCCTGCTGACGAGACCAATGAATCCACCAGGGCAACAAGGTCCTGGAACACCACAGCAACGACCACCACAAGCGCATGTCCCACAGATGACTCCCCAATCAGGCCAGGGTCAGACTGAGCAAGTATCCGCACTGCTGCGTGAGGCACAACAGAGATCTGCTGCGGCTGCCGCTCTCGGTCAGGCAAATGGGCCTCTTTCAGATCAAGCGCGGTTGCAGATGATGCCGCAGGAACTTGATCATGCCGCCAAACAGCAATTGCTCAAGGTACCGGAGCAGAACTTCCGCCAGATTCTCGCCAACTACATGACTACACAACGGAGAAACCAGGCGATGCAGACCAATGTACTACTGCCACCTGGGGCCCCAGGACAGAGAAACATGACCGCTTTCAACCAACAGCCAGGTATGCAGCCCGGAATGGCTGGTCAAATGATGGGAGGTCCGAACATGGGCAATATGGGCAATATGGGGAACATGGCTCGGCCAGGTATGGGTCTTGGGCAGCAGATACCGGGTGCTGTTGGTGGTCAGCAGCAGCAAATGGCGCAACGTGGTGGTATGCTAACGCCACAACGTGTCATGGCTGCGCAAGCTCTGCTCCAGTCCAATCCCGGGATCATCTCGAATACTGATGCACGACCCTTCCCCCCCGAAGTGGTCGGCCCACATATTCGACAAAATCTACCCCCTGATGTCAAGAGCTGGGGACAGCTCAAGCAGTGGGCTCAGCAGAATCCGGCCATTCTCCCACCGTCCGAAACACAAAAGCTGTTAATGCTGCAAGTAATACACTTCCAGAACATGCTGCAGCGACAGCAGCAACAGCAACAGCAGCAACAGCCGATGCCTGGAGGCGTTCTCCAGCCAAACGGCGCTGCTGGTATGGCACCACCTGCACCTATGACCCCGGGACAGGCGCAGGGAAGGATGCAACAACAACCCATGAACATGGGGAATATGCCCCCTATCACCGTCACGCCGCAGGAGCTACAGATCTTCCGACAGAAGATGGCGCCCCAGACCCCACAAGTGATGAGTATGTCGGACGAGCAACTGCGCCAGATCGTCATGTCTCAAAAGATGAAGAGTAGGCAGCAGCAGCAACAACAAGCGATGCTTGCCCAACAGCAACAGCAACAGCGGATGCAAAACCAGCAGCAACAACAACAAGCTCAAGCACTGCTTGCTCAGCAACAACAACAGCAGCAACAACAACAACAACAGCAGCAGCAGCAACAACAGCAACAGCAACAGCAGCAGCAACAGCAGCAGCAGCAGCAGCAGCAGCAACAACAGCAGCAACAACAGCAGCAACAGCAGCAGCAACAGCAGCAGCCGCCCCCCCAGCAACAGATGACTTTGCCACAGCAACCCAACCGTACTCCAACCGCCCAACCAGCTCGACCAGCAGCCCAGCCCAAGGGACCTGTCAGAGCGCCGCAACCAGCACAGGCTGCGCCCAATACCGCAAAGAACCTGAAGCGACCGAATGAAGACTTCGCAGAAGCCAACGCGGATCAGTCTGGCAGCAATGTGGCACCTCAGGCGCCGATGGTGCCGCAGAGGGCTCTTAACCTTACACAGGAGCAGATATCCAAGCTCACCCCTGACCAGCAAGCTGCAGTCAAAGCGCACTTGCTCAAGGCTCAGGATGCCTCGAACGCTGCGAACGGCAAGGTACCACAGCAGCCGCGTCCTGTGCCGAGCGCCGAGGACATGCGTGCTCGCCTCAATGATCCCGTTAGGATGAACAAGCTAAACGCCATCATGGTCGAAGTTGAGAAGGCATTGCCCCCTGGCCAACCAACGCAGATGCCGCCTCAGATACGCGCTTCTCTTCAGGCCACCCTACAGCAGAAGCTTACGATGTTGAAAAAGGTCGACGGAGCAATCCGCGCCTTTTACGCATCGTTCGATGTCGAGAGTGGCTCAGAAGTCGTCATAAGGAATATGATGATGGCCCGCTGTCTGTTGTTCAGGGAGATCAACCTCGAGACTGGTATGCTCAACGATCAGGTTACGCTGTCAACAGACGGGTTCAAGACGCACCTCCGTAACATCATCAACTTCGTTACCAAGATCGGAACGCGGATGTCGCAGACACAATCGAGTCAGAATGCCAGCGCTCAGGCAGGTCAACAGCAAGTGCAGACTGGCTCGGACCCCTCGCTTGCGACGCCTCCAGCGCAGCTGAATGCTGCGAACCTCAAACAGCACACTGAGTCGCAACAGCGGAGCGGGAAAGCTCCGTCAGCACCTACGACAGACCGACCACCTTTCACTCTTGGCGGTGGCCAGTCGCCTAGTGGTGCTCCCAAGTACTTTGATGAAGCTCCAAGACTTACCAACCTCGTTTTGCCAGACAAGAAGCGTCAAAGAGTGGATGGCGGCAGCGCGAGTTCAACGCCAGGACCGAAACCCTCCCCCCGCATGGGCGCTGGAAAGGGCAACTCACCTGAGCTCAAGCGACAGCCGGCACCCGACAAACAAATGCCACAGAAGCCCACTTTCAAGTGCAAGGAGGCCACGTGCGAATATTCCGTTCGAGGATTCGATACACAGCCCGAGCTGGAAGCACATATCAGTATAGTACATGTTTTCCACGAAAACCCTGCTCAGTTTGCACTGGAATCTATGGCAGATTATCTCGATGTGGATGTGAAGACTGGCGAGCCCAAGGTCAGCGCCAACATCTCAAAGCCCATGACGAAGCCCGTACCCGCGCCTTCGTCCTCAGCCCAGCGGCCTTCCGCGCAGACTATCAAGTCTGAGCATGCCACCGGGAGCGCCCCAACTCCAGCGGGACAACAGATGGTTGCTACACCGATGACACGCATTCCGACGCAAACCGGGATCAAGAACTCGCCGTCAGCCAACTTACTCAACACACCACAAAAGATGGTCAAGGCGGCCACACCTGGCACTGGGGCTCAAGCAAAACCCACACCTACCAGCGCCGCGAGGTCAAAGGTTAACGAGCCAGCACCTGTTGCGCCAGCTCAGTCAGAGCTGCCACAGGAAATACAACCACTGATACCTGTATCGCTGCTTGACTGTTCGTACGAAGACACGTTCGCTGCGCTCGACGCGAACGGCCCCTTTACCGCACTCGACCTCAAAGACGTCGACAATGCTTGGGCTGTCCGCTCGCGCCCAAGCTCTCCCACCGAGACGCCCGACTCGTCCGCAAAAGACACACCATCTACGCGACAGTCGGACATTTCCGAGAACGACAACCTCGTGATCACGCTCGACATGGAGATGCCCGATGCCTGGATGATGAACATGAATGGCGACGCCCTCCCGCTGGACTCGCAGTTCTCGGAAGACCTGCAGGTTCTCGGCGCGGCGCTGCCCCCGATGAACAGCGAGGACATGATGCTCTTCCCCTCGCTGATGGACTTTGAGGCCATGGAGAAACAGATGGATGGCAGCCTGGCTGGCCTCGAAGCTGGCATCTACTGAGGTTTCCCTCCGCGAACCAGGGTCTTCGGACGTTTGTTCTGCGCTGCACGAATGTTTTTTGTCTATGCGTTTTCCATTGTACAACATCTTCTTCCACCTACCTACCTGTTCTTCTTTTCTGTTTCTTTTATGCATATTGGTGTCCTTCCGGGCTTGTACGGCGCACTGTGGTGACCTGGTACTTCTGGCTGGGTGTTACGGCGCGATGCGAGAAGGGAAGGGAAAAAAAAAACCCCCCATGTCACCTCCATGCGCCCGAATCTTTTGTTACGGGGAAGGAGTTCGACTATCGCTATAACTGCCTTTGTTGTCAACTTATACCCCCCCCTTCCCCCCAACAACAACCTGGTAGTTGCTTCTTTTGTCGTTTGTCTGTCGCTTCTAGCGTGGGGTTCCATCATGGGGGCGTTTTTGGGATGGGAGAAACGGCCATTGCATAATATGGGGAAGTAAAGTAAAGTAAATGTCATGTGTTGTGTGCGCCATGACAGCCATTCTTCGTGAATGGGAGCTCATTATTACATTTATTCTCGATCTTGATCTTGATCTTTCTCCCTTCTAAATTCACCCCGTCTGAAGAACCCCCCCCCCCCTTTCTTTCTCTCTTTCTTTCTTTCTTTCTTTCCTTTCCCAGAGACATGTCCAACAAGTGCCACACAAGCGAACCCCACTCGCGCGAATCTAGCTACCTAGTTAACCTAACCTGTGACGGCGACCGAGCTTCCCTGAGAGGAGAGGAGAGGAGAGCAGAGGAGAGGGGGGTTCCTCAGGGCGGGATTTCGGGATCGCGGGCTGGGGCTGGGGCTGGGGATGGGGATGGGGATGGGGATGGGGGTGCGTCATGTCATGTCGTTGTCATTGTCATGCCATGTCACGTCACGTTACGTCGCGTTGCGTTGGAGTGTTGGGGCTTGGTTGGTTGGGGGGGTCTGGGCTGGATGGGTACCACGGTTTGTTGTTTGAGCGAGTACCACGTATGTATGTATGTATGTATGTATGTATGTACGTAGATTACATGTACCAGGTAGAGCATAGGTTGTGGTGTAAGAGTGTGGAAAGTCAGGTTCTGGGGTTCAAGGAGATGGATCGATGGGCCTGGTGACGGGGTTGCTGGGAGGTTAGTGTAGACGCGGCGAGGGGTCTTGTGTGCGCGTGTGCGTGACGAGAGAATGAACGGCAGAGGGAGGGAGAGAGAGAGCAGTGTGCTCCATCTCGATCTGCGATCGCGATCGCAACATGGACGTACGTGGATATATACTTCATCCTTATGTCCATTACCCCCAACTTACAAGCACAAACCCCCATCATCGCGCAATAAGCGTGACCCGCCCCCCCCCCCCCCCCCCCCCCCCTCCTCCTTCCCTGTCCGCATCTACCCCCCCCCCTCTCGCACTCTACGCGTCTCGCCGCGCCCGCCCACCCCGACCCTCACCCACCCCCGCGCCACTACAGACCACAGCGGCAGCCACACACTGTCCTCTTCACCCACACCTCGATATCTAACGGCCCGATATACAGCTGTAACATCACTCTC
>KZ107840.1:1295828-1331045 GCA_002116315.1 Epicoccum nigrum
GAGGGGGGGGGGGTGTTTTGGTGGCGGGGGGGGTGCAGAGGGAAGGAACGGAGAGGGGGGGGAAGGGGAGAGAAGTGGGTTCCACTCTGTCTTGGTATCCGAAAGGAAAAAGGACGGAAGTGGATATAATATTGAACCCTTTGTTCCATTCCCCCCAACTAACAGCACAAACCCCCCACCACTCGGAGGCCACGGACCCCCCCCCCCCCCCCCCCCCCAAATCGATCGTTTTGTCGTTTGGGGCCCCAAGCGCAGATGGCTGTCATATGCAGCACCGCGGCGCGCGGCGAGATTTCCCAATAAAACCCGCGCTGCGCAGTCGATGCGATGGGGCGTGTCTATGTAGGTAACTGGGCCGAACGGCCGTCAGAAAAAAGGATGCTACCGATCCTTCCAGAGGTGACGTGCGCCATGCATCCGCCAGCTCGCGCGGGACGCAGGGAAGCTCGAACCATCGGGCTAGTGCGCGCTGCTTGCCTCGATGAGTGCTAGTGTGGAAGCATGGCAGAACGGCGGGAGAAGGCGGCGTTCGCGCGACGGTGAGTCGCCGCTGAGGCGCAGAGGGCGTTCGCCCGGTGGCGAGAGATACCCCCCGGGAGGGCCATCTACAGACCACCTGCGGTGGCTCGGTTCTGGCGCGCTGGTTGGGGGCGATCGGGGCGGTCGTGTGGATGTGTGTGCTATTCTCGGCCAGGTGCATGGCGCTTTGGGGGCACATGGGAGCTTTTTTTTGGGGGAGGCGGCAGCGGGCACATCGCTGTGCATCGCGGGCGTCATGGGAGGGTGAGTGCGGCATCTGAGGCGAGGAATGCGTTCCGCTCGCCTCTGTTCCGTTCTTGGCGAGCTTGTCTGCATGGTGCACGCTCCGGGTGCTGTTGCAGTGCAGCGCAGTGCAGCGCAGTGCGACGTTCGACCGCATCTCGAAGGAATGCGCACCTAGGTAGCTGAACCAGCGCCGGCGTGCCCGGCTGCCGGCGTGTACATTCTCTTTGTTCAGACTTGTCGCCTGGCGTGTGTACGTACGAGGTGCAGGTTCGTACGGGGCGGGGGGGTCTCGACGTTTTGCTTCTTTGTGCGCGAGGGTTTTTTGGTTGGGACTGGCGGACGGGGTCCTTTTTTTGCTTTTTGCGTCTGCTTTGGGGCAAGGCTCGCTCTTGCTTCCGCGGTGTTGGTTCGCCTTGAGCGCACCACCCGACCTGCACTTCCTTCGCGAATCACGAGAGACCGGGCGACGCTCGCTGGCTCTGCGGAGACGGCGATCGCGAACGTTCGGTGCCCCGTCGTCGTATCCGTGGTATGGTACCACTGTTCACATGTTTCCGCTGGCGGAACCATGCACTTCCCTGACAGGATTGACTGGACTGCTTGGGTGATCGACCGACACCGGCCCTGGCCGTTTGGTTCACTCGCAGTTTGCCCCTGGCTTCTGGAAGGAAGCAGAGGCGTGTGGGCATGCTTCGGGTTAGAGGTGCAGGTGGGTCTGGGGTAAAGGGCTCGTCTAGCGGCTGAGGGAGATCTCTGTGGCACCCGCCAGCCAGAGCAGGCCTGAAGCTCGGTAAGGATGGCCTCTCGGTTCGCTTGCCGAACGGGTACAATTGGGACGGAGGGAGAAGTTAGAACGTGGCGCTGCGGGCGAGTGATGGCATGTTGTGGACTATCGATATGGTCACGCAGAGATGATGAAAGGTGGGTCAAGCTGGATTGCTTCCAACGGTCTTTCTGTATGACCAAAGTTTCCAAAAGCCGCCGCCGCGACAGCACTGCCTGCAACGAGAAGTTTGTTTCCGCCCGTCTCGTCTCACACATTCTTCAGGCCGGATGGGCGCTTCCCGGCGAAGCCAACACGGAGCAACATGCAGATGCGCGTCAGAGCGAGGAAGTACACCCAGCCTACATTGCCCCAGTCTATAGCGTTCCAGTTCCACCACTGCAGGAATGCGCGCGAGAAGCCCAGTGGCAGCACCGAGTAGAGGTGGCCGATGTCTGCGACGAGCAAGATGGAAATAAGCGCCCTCCACACGCTATACTCGGTCGTGACACGCAGGATGAGTGCTTCAGTGAGGGCGAGCCCCAAATATAAGTTGGCAAGCTGAGTAAGCACGATGTTTGTAGATATGGGCACGACGCGGGGAGCACTGGCGGCGTGGGTAAGTGACAGGTAGGCCGACTGGAAGCAGAGGGCCTCTACGGCGCCAAAAAATATGGACACAGGCTCCAGGTAGAGGAAGACCACGCGGTAGAAGAGGGGGATCTGGGGAGGCGTCATGATGATGTTGATGTTGATGTTGATGTTGTTGTTGTTGGCATTGGCGCTGGCGTTGGCGTTGGCGTTTGGCGAGGTTTCGCCTGCGTTGCTTTGTAACGGCGAGGTGTGATTGCGATGTGTGCTCCCTGCTGGGACGTGGCTGCTGTCACCACTGACTGACCATGACCAGAGAGAGCGGTGAGGCAGAGGCAGGAGCGTTCAACAGACCAGACCAGACCAGACGCTGCTGCAGCGCGAGTGGAGGTTAACGCTGTGCTGTATGCAGTGCAGACCGCCGGTTCAAGGGCTCCAGTTGCAGTGCGCCGTGCGGGCTGTCAAGTCACCAAAAGCTGGTTGAATGGTCATTTGGCTTCTGGTTCTGCATGTTGCAGCGTCCCCTGTCTTAATCCTCGGGACCTAGCGCCTCAGAGCCAGAGTTGAGCGGTGCCAGGCCGACTTTTAGAATTTCCATTTCCATTTCCGATTAGGGCTGGTCAGGGCCCGGCGAAGGACAGTAGTGCGCTCACTGCGCTGGATGCATTGCGGCTAGTGCTCAGAGATTGGCTTTTGGGTGCCCGACGGTTCGTCCTTGGTTCTCGTTCTTCGGCGCAGGCGTGTGTCGTGTTGCCCCCAGCCTTATTTACTGCCGTCGGCAGCCAACTGCTGTCACGCATTCTCGCTCTCTCTTCGCATTTTCCGACGACGGCCCTGACCGCACCCTCGTTTCTTGTGTCAACGTTAACTTGCAGCACACTGCACTCTTATTACACTGACCATCGTCAATCGCACCCACACCACCGCACGCCCGCCCCGCCCGCAGCCCACACCGCTGTGCACGCTCCCTGTCCAGTAATTACCGCTGCCGTTGCCTCTGCCGCTGCCCGCTAGAAGGTGCTGCTGCTCAAGTCGCTGAGTTGTTGTTGTTGTGCTGCACGCAGCGCATACACCGCCGGCTGCCGCGCCCACGCTCCTTGCACCTAGCGATAGTAGCGAGTCTCCCTGCACGCCCACGACTCGCACCGCGTTTCGGCGTCGACTCGCCCGCCCACGCCCTGCCCTGCCCTCACCTCTCCCCCTGGAATTGACCGACCGCCAGTGCTAAGCATCGTGCACACCGCTGCACGTCTGCTCTGCCCTGCCCGCAGACGCTCCAATGCATCGCAGTCTGGCATCCCGCCCGAAGACGTCTTCTGCTGCATCTGCTTCTGTATCAGCATCAGCATCTGCATCCGACGAACAGACACCCCAACACCCCTTCGAACACGCCATGAAGAGGACCGCCTCGCAGACCTTCAGCACGAGCACCTGCTACAACGACGACCGCTACGGCAATGGCATGCACCTCGACGCCGTGAACGAGGGCCATCACCCCCAGCACGGTGAAAGCGCCCTGTCACGGGCTCTGGGCAACTTCGCGGGCACTTTCACTCGCCAGAAGAGCCGCAGGAGACTGTCTTCCTTCTCCTCGTCCTCGGCCTCGGCCGCCTCGTCGCGCCACCGCAGAGGTTCCATCCAGAGTTTTCTCGAGAGCCTCCCGTCGTCCACCACGACCCGCAAGCCCAGCGCCGAGCAACAGCGTCTACCCCTGCCGCACACCGACTCGGGCATCCCCTCGCTGCCCGTCCTCACGCCATCCCCCTCCAGCGCCAACAAGGGCTTCTCGCTCAAGCGCTTCAGTTCCATGCGCAGGAGGCCAGCGACATCGCTGCCGTCCGCGTCCTCGTCCGGAGAGGCCTCCAAGATGGCCCAGCACCACACATCGCTCCTGACTGCCCAGCTCATGGGCGGCGCATCTGCACGACAGGCCGCTGCCGCTGCCAACGAGAGCCGCCGGGAACAGGAGAACACACATCGCTTCCTGAACGGCCTCGACCGATCAGACAAGCCCCAGTTCTGCGATGTCGACTTCAACGACAACGAGAGCGGCGTCGACATGACCTGCTCGTCGCCCATTGTGCGCACCGACAGCGCGTCTGACAAGAAGATGAGTAAGTCTTACCGCGATACGCTTACCCTCCTGTCCCGTCCCAACATTGCTAATCGTACCACCCAGCCGACCCGTTCCAGCGTCTGCCCGCAGAGCTGGCCACCGCCGTCCTCTCCCACCTCGATGCCACCTCCCTCGCTCGCGCTGAGCAAGTGTCGCGCCACTGGTACGAGCATGCCTCGTCGAGCCACGTCTGGCGCAACGTCTTCCTCCGCATGTACGAGCCCGAAGTCCACGTCTCGCCTGCGCCAATCCAGATGGGCGGCTGCGGTGCCGGCAAGCAGGCAAACGGCAAGCCCGCCCCGGCACAAGACTGGAAGAAGATGTACTCGGCACGAAGCACAATCAACAAGCGGTGGAAGGCTGGTACTCCCGCAGCCATCTATCTCAATGGCCACACGGACAGCGTCTACTGCTGCCAGTTCGACGAGAACAAGTGCATCACCGGCTCCCGCGACCGCACCATCCGCGTGTGGGACCTGAAGACGTACAAGTGCCTCAAGGTCTACGGTGGACCGAACCACCGTCCTACACTCAACACGCCGCTTCCCATGGAGGAGCGCTCTGAGCGCGTCATCAGCAACCCCTCTGTCAACGGCACCAAGCAGGGCAACTCCATCTACCACGTCCCTGCCGACTACCACGACGCATCCATTCTTTGCCTGCAGTACGACCACGAGATCATGGTCACAGGCTCTTCCGACTACACTTGCATCGTCTGGGACATCACTGGAGACGAGTACGTTCCCATGTACCGCCTCCGTGGCCACGAGGCCGGTGTTTTGGATGTTTGCCTGGACGACAAGTACATCATCTCGTGCAGCAAGGATGCCATGATCAAGGTCTGGGACCGCAAGACCGGGGTCTGCATCCGCACACTCAAGGGACACCGCGGCCCTGTCAACGCCGTCCAGCTCCGTGGCAACCTCCTTGTTTCCGCCAGCGGAGACGGCATGGCCAAGCTGTGGAACCTCGAGACCGGCGCCTCCATCAAGGACTTCCCGTCCGAGGATAGGGGTCTCGCCGCTGTCGAGTTCTCCGACGATGCCAAGTACGTTCTTGCAGGCGGCAACGACCACGTCGTGTACAAGTTCGATGCCAACTCCGGCAACCTCGTCCACAGCCGCGTTAAGCACGAGGGCCTTGTCCGCTCGCTGTTCTTGGATGCCTTCAACGGCCGTATAGTATCCGGCTCGTATGACCAAAGCATCCAGGTCTCCGACTACGAGACCGGTCAAACATATGCTGTGTACAAGAACTGGACAACCAGCTGGATCCTCTCCGCAAAGAGCGACTACCGCCGCGTGGTTGCCACGAGCCAGGACGGACGCACACTGATCCTCGACTTCGGCCACAACGTCCCCGGCTCGGAGCTGCTCGTTGGAGCAAAGTGAGCGCACACGCGCTCCTCCCTGCCGCCAGCAGCTTCCCCCCGCCACGCTCCCCAGATAGCGTGGTACGGACTGGTCCATCGAGACCCCAGCGCCGCGCCGCCCACACTGGGCACAAGCGGTCGCGAAGATGAGGAGACACAGCAAAGGCCAACCCCACCAACGGGCCGTGTAAGACAAAGAGAAGAGAGGAGGAAAGGACAGCAAAGAAAGTCATCTACAAAGGCGTTTTTACATCATGCATCAGCGAGCGTTTTTCATCCCGACTCGGGCTTCTACATCTCATCGACACTTTCATCGGCATCGGCATTGTATTCGGCACATACAGCTCTCATTTTCTCCCTTACTCGATTAGTAATAGCAGTCGGAACTGCGATTCAATTAGATGATTTTGCGTGCGGATTTTGGGGAGGTAAGGAGGGGGGTGCAGAGGAAAAGAGTTATACATATTATACTTAGTACAGCACGAACAAAGAAAGCACATTCGACAACAAGACCTGACCTGATGGCCCCAGCTTCTCGCTACGTGACAGCACGACACTCCCCACATAAGAGACTGCCAGTACCACACTTTGTGTGGCACGGAAGTTATGTTCAACGTCATGTCGCGAGGTCGCATCCACTCGCTCGTCAGCAGGCTGGGTGGCGTATCCCGTTGAAACGCGTTTCCTGGTTATGGGGACCCCCGTTTTGGATTTGTTATAGAAGGGGGGTCAAGGGAAAGCGAAATGCAGTGGAGCGGAGTGGGACTTGGAGTGGGACTTTGAGCAGAGCCAACGGGGCAAGATTGTGGGGGTTTTTTTTTTGGAGGATGCGTATGTATGTACCTATATACGTGTATATATTGATTATCCATCAGCCCTTGCTGTCGTACAACTAAACACCCCACGGTCTCCCTCCCCCGTTACGAAAAAAACAGCCAAGAGGCGAAGCCATCACCTCCCCGTCTCCTCGGCCCCGGCTTTCCGAGCAAGCGGTGTGCGTCACAGCGCGCTGGAGGGGGGGGGGCTCTTTGCACCTGCCTGCTTGGCCAGAGAGGAGGTCATTACGCGTTTGGGTTTTGGAGAAAGGGAACCGCCAAGTGGCAGAAACGCGCGCCCACCATGGACACCGGGGTGACCAGCAAGCTTGACTCGTAGGCGACTTGGTTAACCTGGACTACTGGAGTCACACCGCGCGTGGGAGGGGCGAGGGGGGGGGGGGCGAGATGCTTGTTCTGGTAGGGTAGGTGGTTCCAGCACGTGTAAGATGGCTTGATTCCGACTTTGCTGCCTCCGGGAGGCCAGCATCCAAACCCCCCTCCCCTCCCTCTTTTCTAGTCGTGAGAAAACCCAAACCCGCACCGCCCCACCACATTCACCCGCCCACTCACTCACTCACTCTCTCACTCACTCATCCCATACCTCCCTCAGCGCCGCCTTTTGCCCCGCCCACTGCTCCCTCACCACGGGCCAGATCTGCGCGGGATCCAACACAAAGCCACCCCCGGCGGCATCGACGGGACTCAGCTCGAGCGTCCACGAGTGGTGCGCGCCATGGACAGCATGATGGTGGTCCCTCGAGTTCCCCGTCGAGAAGTACAGGATCTCGCAGCCGGGGCCCGCCTGGTAGGTGCTGTTGCGCTCGCTGGCAGCCTCGATGGCGCGCGCCGTCGCGTTGGCAACCTCCACCATGCGCCCGATCGTTTCGGGGAGCGGGTCGCAGCTGTACCCCCAGGGCGTCAGCACGAGCTGCCCGTAGCTGTGGAAGTCGATGAAGGAACGGATCCCCCCTGGCGTCTCCGCCAGCGCGGCGGAAAGTGCGTCCAGCGCCGCGTTCTCAGGTGTATCTCCCGGCGCGAGCCCGCGGTACGTCTGCCCGCAGGGATCCGGTGTGGAGCCGCCCTCGGGGGGCTCTGCGTCCCACTCGAAGATCCAGTTGCGGTTTCCGTCTGTGCCGAGGCAGGTCGTGTTGAGGGAGGGCCGGGGCTGGCGGTTTTTGCGCCAGAGGCGGTCGGTGGTTTGGGTGTGGACGAAGCCGTCTGGGTTGTGGAAGGGGACGAGGTAGAAGTCGTAGTGGTCGAGGAAGGCGGTTGCGTCTGTGTCGTTGGATTTGTAGCCCGAGATGAGTTGGTGGGCGAGGTATTCGATTACCATGGTCGAGATCCACTGGA
The DNA here is from genome assembly GCA_002116315.1 of Epicoccum nigrum. Lineage (NCBI taxonomy): Eukaryota > Fungi > Ascomycota > Dothideomycetes > Pleosporales > Didymellaceae > Epicoccum > Epicoccum nigrum. The sequence continues at coordinate 1,303,604 of KZ107840.1, forward strand.
TCAGGTCAGTAGGTTGGGGGCATGGTTGGGCTGGGGAGGTACCTCGCGAGCATGCACGGTTGCGTGCCAGAGGATCGCAGGCTTTTGCGGCACGTCTTTCGTTCGAGGTCCATAGCCGCCTTTCTTCTTATCTCCGAACATATGGTATGCGTAGATAGTCCTGTTTTCGTAACTCTTGCCCAGTTCCAGCTTTTCAGTGTTCTTCGGGAACGCGCGCGTCAGATCATCCCAGTAGTCCAGATGGTCTGCGTACGGATGGTACGTGTCGAACCAGGAAAGGTCAGGTAGCTCGCCACGCTTGTGCAGTGCTCGGTTGTATAGACTCGGCTTGCTGTCAATGGCTCGGATATGTGCCCCCAAGTCGGCATTGACGAGGCGTGTGTTCAAGCCCAAGCTTTCGAACGTCGCGACTTCATCTGGTGGTATAGCCACAGACAATGCATCGCGGATCGGATGCGTGTGGTAGCGGGAAAAACGGCTCGTTAGATCACGAGCTTCGCTGGAAGATGCTGGTGTGATGCTGTAGATACGATACCCATCGTAGCTGACGCCGGCATTACGAGAAGCTGAGGCCTGACCTGCTTCAAAAGGCGAGCTTGCTACCAGCGAAACGAGCAATAGTAGATTGGCGAGCACCATGGTACTGATCTATCTTCCGACTAAACCCGCCAAGGAAAGGCAGTATCTGTGAAGCAAGATGAGGCGGATGACCGTACTTATATGACTTCACGTTATCATACCCAAGTCTATAATGGTACAGCTCCTTTCGTCCATGGCACCGCTCCTCATCAACATCTCGAGGTTGAGGGGGAGTTGCAGATTCGTCATGTCGCCAAGCTGGATGCCGAACCCTATTAGGCAGCTGGAGATACGAATCTCTTGGCGAATTTGATGAACGACACTGCACATGCCCCTTATGGTCTGCGCGCCTTGGAAGCTGCGTGATCTACTTGACCGTTGGGCGTGACCTGCAGCAGCTCGCGTCATAGATGCAATGGCCGATATGAATGCAAAGACGCTCGTGCAACGCCGTGCTCGCTCGGCTAAAGGCGGTTGTGGGACGCCAAACAGTACTTTCTGGGGCGTCTGTGACCATCTCCTGCTTGTAGTCCGCCTGGATTACACACCTGTATCTGTGATAGAGAAATCTGAGCTAGTTGCAATGCATTCTCAGTCAATATCCTCAGCAAGAATAAGCTCAATGGGGCCATCTTTGGAGCTTCTCTCTGGCCTGATGGTCCAACGCGCCACAGCCATACTGATGAGACCTGCGCTCATTACTAGAGATGTCAGGTGCGGTTTTGGGATCTCTTCGAGCACAGCTTGATCGTCTCTTGGCAGACTGGTGGACTTTGAACTACGCGAGTAGAAGATGCGTGATGAGACGAATGGAACATAGGTACTGAGCCTGAGGAAGCGAGGCTCATGGGAGTCTGGCTTCGATGTTGCTGTGTCCGACCGCTGTCTTTGAGGTCGCGACAAGTCTGAGCTTTGCCGGCCAGAGGCGCTGGGTGTCTGCTGCCGCACGGGCGAGTGCCGCTTGTGCTGTTTATGATTCTTCCTATCCGTGCTCGTCGCATTGAAAGTTGGCTTCTCGGCGTTAAAAGGTGTAAGTGGTGTTGCTGTCATCTCCAGATGGCACGGCTGTGCAATCTCGTTGAACTCAACCGGCTCAAAGGAAGCTCCTTTGTTCCGCATGAAGGTCTGCTCTATGACAGGATTGCCTCGCAACAACGCAGGTTGAGACGCGCCGTGGAAGTTGTGCAGGTGCTGAAGAAAAGCCTCCTCTGATTCGTAGAACTCTTGGTTACATGAACGATATCTGTGGTAGTTCTGGGCATGTTCGACGTGCATCGCACGATAGCCAGCTCCACACAGATGACAGTGGTGAGCCTTAGCTGATGGAAAGTCCTGACAGAGCGGTGGACCGGCGTTCTCAGCAGCTACATCGTCGAAGCTCTGGAGAAACCGGCAGCTCCATACACGGCAATGGGAGTGCTCGTTCATGACCTGTATGTCTGTAAATACCTTCAGACAGTAGCGGCAGCGGAACGATTCGAACGGCGTGGTTGAGTAGAGATTTTCGAGATGATTTTCTTTTCGCTCCGACCACCACACAGATCTGGTGAGTTCTCGAGCAGCCAGGTGCTCAGCGACGTGCTCGCAGCGCTCTGACCAGTCTTTGGAGATCTTCCCACAGAAGCCACAATGAAGCATAGGGTCGTCTTTCTTCATGGGCGCACCAAAGCGGCGCCACTTCAGCGAGAGATCCTTGCAGCCAAAGTTGTGTCCTTCCGATGCCAGCAGGCGTGATTGACAGCCCACGCGAACAGATGGGTGTTTGGAATTGGCGAAGTGAACGTGATGAAGATGCTGCACGAAGTGGTCGCGACGGTAGAACGTCCGCTGAGCTTCTGGTTTAACACGGCATTGCTGATACTTGTGCGTTGCCATGTGAACATCATCGGGATTCATCTGGCCGCAGAAGGGACAAGACAGCAGGGGTGCGTTCTTGGTGTCGCAGCAGATCCATGTTGTCCGAAGTGCGTGTACTGAGTCCTCATGGCGAATCCACTCATATTTTGTCTTGAATGCTCGTGGACAGAAGGTGCAGAAGAAGGGCAGATCTAGCTGGGGCTGGCCAGCGCTATTCACGCCATTGATGGAGCGAGGATGCGGAGCCTCCTTCCAGGCCATCCGTCGGCGACCACGCCGTCGCTCTCGGCCGAAGGAAGAGACGTTGCTACAACTGCCATTCGAGGAAACTGTATAGGTCGTTTGTGCGGTGCCTTGGGACGAAACAGTTGCTGCTGATCCTCGTCTCGATGCAGACCATACGCCTCTGTCGGAATAGCTAAGAGAGTCACTGTCCATCGCAGCCTGTATGTCAGTAAGCTCGACGCCTTCTTCTTGGTAAGATTGTGCAAGATAGAGTGCTAGAGGTGGCTGGGGTGGTTCGATGGCTTCGTCTGCGCGAAGATCGAGTGCCTCCAAGCTGTCTCTGCTGAGCCGCGGCCTGAGAGCGGGAAGATTATCTAGAGTTTCTTGCCGATTTGTAGCACCAAGGTCTGTATCTGTGAGTAAAGCGTGCATGGCAAAGACTGGGATGGCAACATACCTTCGCCCTTCTTCCTGGCTCGTGTATTGTTGAACCAGGTACGGACCTTCTTAACCTCAAGATTGGCTTGATGAGCAATGATGTCGTACTCCCAGTTGCACGGATATGGATTTGTGGCAAACTCATCCTCCAGGATTTGCTTAGCCTCGAGTGGGATCCTGCTCTGAGGTCCTTTACGCTTAGCTGACGCCGGTTTCCAGCTTGCAGAAGCAGCATGCCGGGTCGGCAACAATGCCCTGCCATCGACTGGGGGCTTTGTGCTAGCAAGGCCTGGGATTTCAGTGCTTGGCTTATCAACGGCGTCGTTAGGTGAACTTTCACAGTGAGGCACAGTCCCACTAGCAAGCTGGTCCACCTCACCGATCGATTGCATTGACGATGAGGGCGCGACTGCAAGCTCATGGGATGGTGGGTGATCGCCCCCGTCAGGAATGTTGCTAGCAGACCATGGGAGAGCCACAAGATCTATGCTGCTGTGGCTCAAAGGCTGTAATGGTGTCTCGGCCATAGTCCACTGGTCGTAAGACCCCTGGAAACGCTCTTCCTGGTCAAAGGCTGTTGGCTGCCAGTCCATGGCAGCGAGGCCCTCGGCGAGTTCAGGTTCGCCATGCTGATGCTTGGACAAGTCACTGTACAGCCGACTATCTTGCTCCAGCTGTTCAAAGTCGAAGAAATCGTCCAGATTGTCGCTCATATTAGCCATATTGGCGGACGGGCTCTTCTTTGTTACATGCAGTATATGACGGCCAAACTTGCAATCAGCTCAAGTCAAACGAAAGAAAGATATGCAGATGCGGGAGGGTCATGGCAGGTCAGGCAGCTGTTCTGACGATGGAACGGTGAGATGTTTGTCGCGGCTGGCACCCTCTTCATCATCTACGCCGCGCCAGGCGATCAGGCAACTATGGCGGGTCGTTACGAGGTCTCTCCGGAAGGGTGCACCCGGGATCATAATCAGTTGTCGCATGCGATAGCGCGCAGTGTCATGTCTAACCTATGGCGAAAGTATTGGTGTTTGCACTGTGTCTCTGATAACGAATGTCGTGTCTGGCAGGCACGCAGGGCAGGGTCGCCGCAGCCGCTTTCAACAGAACGGGCCTAGCGCAGCTCCACCAAAAAAGTTCCTTGCGGCAAGTTCGAGATGCGCTCTGAGGCTTCAGCACGCTCTCTCACCGCACCTTTACCCACAAGTCTCCGCCATGGCCGCCGAAGTACAGCTGCTGCAGCCCACGAAGCTGCCCAAGGGCCCTTCCACTATCACCTCTGAGCAACAGTACTGGAACTCGTTCACCTCGGAGCTTCGCCTCGACCCGTCGCAGCACTCGTCGCCCGTTACGCACATCTCGATACCGCCTCCGCCGTCCGCAAACTCTCTCACTGCGCCGCAGGACCTGTTCGCAGTCACCACAGGATCACGTGTGCAAATCTTCTCAGCCAAGACCAGGAAGGTGGTCAAGACCATCTCGCGCTTTGGCGTCGATGACATTGCGCGCTCTGGAAACTTGAGGAGGGACGGCCGCATCTTGGTCGCGGGTGGAGACAGTGGCTCCATTCAGGCGTTTGATGTCAAGAGCAGAGCCATCTTGAAGACATGGAAGGAGCACAAGCAGCCGGTCTGGACCACGGAATGGAACCCCTCCGAGCTCACGAGTCTCATGAGTTGTTCGGATGATCGCACTGTGCGTTTGTGGGACCTGCCTAGCGATACGAGTATCACCACCTTTGAGGGCCACCAAGACTACGTGCGCACAGGTACATTCATGCCAGCGCAGTCCGGCCTGCTTGTCTCCGGCTCGTACGATCAGACGGTGCGCCTGTGGGACTCGCGCGCTGGCGGCAAGGCTGTCATGGTCTTCAAGCACCAGCATCCCATTGAGACCGTTCTTCCCATGCCCTCCGGCACTGCTGTCCTCGCAACCAGCGACAATGCAATCTCTGTCTTGGACATCGTCGCTGCGAAGCCTATCCACATGCTGCGCAACCATCAGAAGACCGTCACTGCTCTGTCGCTCGCCAACAATGGCTCTCGTCTGCTCTCTGGCTCTCTCGATGGCCACGTGAAGGTTTTCGAGACCTCTGGCTGGAATGTCGTCGGTGGGCTGAAGTACCCCTCACCCATTCTTTCTCTGTCCGTCGTACCGAGCCAGAAAGAAGACAAGCACATTGCTGTTGGTCTTTCCTCTGGAATTCTTTCCGTCCGCACCCACCTCAGTGGCGAGCAGAAAGCGCTGGCTCGGGAGCGCGAGAAGGAAATGAAGGCTCTTATGGAGGGCAACATTGACGAGTATGATCGTTCAAAGAAACGCAAGCGCGGCAAGGGCTGGGAGAAGCGTGTCCGGGGCAAGGACTTCACCGGTGAGAGTGCAGATATCGTTATTGAGGGAAATGCGCGTGGAAAGGTCACGACTGGAGCTCCATGGGCGCATGCACTGCGACAAGGCCAGTATGCTAAGGCGCTGGATATGGTGCTCGATCTGAGCGTAAGTTTCGTCGTATGCGTACATGGACAAGACCACCGCTGACACACTGATAGGATAGGAACGCTCGCTTGCAATCCCTCTCCCTTCTGACCGCACTCCGCCACCGCTCCGCCCTCCGCTCAGCCCTCGCAAACCGTGACGAAGTGTCCCTGCAGCCCATATTGCGCTGGCTGATCAAGAACATCTCCGACTACCGAACCACCCGCCTGACCACTGACGTAGCTTTGGTTGTCTTGGATCTCTATGCCGACCAGCTAGGCCGGAGCGAGGAGATTGACGGCCTGGTAGATGCATTGATGAGCCGCGTCCGAGTCACCGTCGAGGCCAGTCAAATAGCATGGAGTGTGCAGGGTATGGTTGATATGTTGACAGCGAGCGCTGGTGGCGAAGCCGTCGCTGGAGCGTAGAAAAACAGGCTACATGGGCTTGAGATGGTCTGATTGCATAGCGATGGCGTTTGGTATGGCATGCTTCAAAAGTTGGAGGTTAGATATACCCGGATAAAGCAAGACGTGCTTTGGATGATGGGAGAAGACGAAGCAATGCACAGTTTTTTCTTCTGCTGCGACCATGCTCTGTGTTGTTGCACATTTTCCGAGTCCAATGCGCCATGGCTGATGTCCGAGGCTGAAACGGTAGCGTAGGGCGATCGAATGACGCGTAGCTCCACAGTCCCCGCATGAGCTACCCCAGAGCTTCGACAGCTCCCTCCCCTTGACCTTGGATAGACTGTTGGCGGCTTGTTGTTTTGGCACATTGCATCGCGGGCCTCTATCTTTACCTTGACTTTCTGACGAGATGCGGGCAGTCGTTGCTGTAGCCGCAGGGCTTCTGGCAAGCCTCGCGGAAGCAGCCCTCCACCCGCCCATCCTGCCGTTGATCGTCAGGAACCCATACCTCAGCACATGGCTGCAGAACGCGCGCGAAGAGCCCTGGACCAAATGGCCTATGTTTTGGACAGGCGATGAGCTCGGCTTTGGTGTGCTTGCATCTGTTCCGAACACCAACAACGTGTACCCGCTTCTCGGCCGCCCGCACGACTCGCTCGAACAGAACAGCGAGCACTACACGGTCGCGTACCCGAAGTACAAGGGCGCAACGTACGACGCAAGCACGACGAATTTGACGTACACCATCCCTGCACCGCCCAAGCTTGCCAGCGCAAGCCATGTCGAGATAGTATTGAGCTTCCTCTCGCCCATCACGCCGACGTCTACGCTGAGGCAATCGATACCCGCGGCCTATCTCAGCATCCATGTACAGGGCAGCTTTGACGTATCCATCTACGTCGATATCAACGGACAATGGGTCAGCGGCAAGCGGGACAGCCTCATAGAGTGGGACTTGACCGATCAAGAGACTACTGACTCCGTCAAGAAACTCAAAACGTGGAGCGTCAAGCGTCAGGTCGAGCAGATCTTCACTGAGGAACACGACCAGGCCGAGTGGGGTCAGCTGCACTTCACCGGACCACGCGATGTGAACCATGAGTCGGGAACATCTGCGCTGCTAAGGCAGCGATTTGCAAAGACCGGAACGCTGCAGGATCAGAACGATGACAGATTCCGATCTATCATGGACGAGGAGCCCGTATTCGCTTTTTCGAAGACGTTCCATCTGAACAAGTCGTCATCAACATCGTCCAAGTCGCCTAGTGAGAGCGTCCTGTTCACACTTACGCACATCCAAGATCCCGTCACGCAGTATGCATCGGCGCGTGGACTTACTTACATGAAGCCACTGTGGTCCTCTTGGTTCCCTGCAGATTACAAGCTTGTAGAGTTCCACTATGGCGATTTCTCCAACGCTATTAGTCTGGCAAGAAACTACTCCGAACAGCTCAGGGTTGATGCCTATCAATCTGGCTCCTCAAACTACGTCGATATCGTTGCACTCTCTGCACGACAAGCGATGGGCGCAACAAGCTTTTCCGGAACACCTGAAAGCCCCTTACTATTCTTGAAGGAGATCTCCTCGAACGGAAATAGCCAGACCGTGGATGTCATCTTTCCAGCGTTCCCGTTCTTCCTGTACACGAATCCAAGGTGGCTCGCGTACCTCCTTGAGCCCCTTCTTGAGCACCAGCTCAGCGGCCAGTATCCCAATAAGTATTCGATGCACGACTTGGGTGCGCACTTCCCTAACCTGACTGGGCACGCGGACGGGCGAGACGAATACATGCCCGTGGAAGAGTGCGGTGACATGCTGATCATGGGCCTGGCGCTCATCAATTCCATGAGCTATAGCTCGGATGCTGACGCTCAGTCCATCTGGTCAACTGTTGGTGATGATACTGACGATGTCGATTCAAATGAGAAGCCATTTTCACTTACAAACGTCGGCGAGCATGGCGGCATCTCATACATCGACGACACCTGGGGTGGGCATAGCAAAGGTATCAAGCAGGCCAAGAAGTGGCTTGAAGGCAGCTACGATCTCTGGAAACAATGGACAGGCTATCTGGTAGAAGATGCCCTCGAGCCCCACAATCAACGTAAGTCGTCTCTATATTACACTTTCTGCCGTCGTATGCTTACCTGTCCACAGTCTGTACAGACGATTTCGCTGGCTGGCTCCCACTTCAAACCAATCTGGCACTGAAGGGCATCATTGGCATCAAAGCCTTCAGTGAAATCGCAGACCTGATGGACCGCACCGGCGATGCAAAGCACTACCGCAACATCTCCGAGACCTATATCGAAAAGTGGCAAGAGTACGGCATCTCGCGGGACGGCGGCCACGCCAAACTCGCATACGACTGGTACGGCAGCTGGACAACGCTCTACTCGCTGTACGCAGACGCAGTGCTCTGCTTCCACCCGAGCACTACAAACGCCTCCAGCAGCACAGCCTTCGCATCGGACAACGCCCACGTCCAACAGCCCCTCTCACCCACCCATCCCTCAAGCGGCCGCACACCCATCACAAAAGACTTCATCCCCTCCAGCATCTACAAATCGCAATCAAAATGGTACGCTGCCGTGATGCAAAAATACGGACTCCCCCTCGACAGCCGCCACCTGTACACAAAGTCCGACTGGGAGTTCGAAGCTGCGGCCGTGGCGTCGAAGAAAGTGCGCTCTGAGATCCTCGACCGCGTGGCGCTATGGCTCAACGAGACGGTGACGGACCGCCCCTTTACGGATCTGTACAACACCGAGGGTGATGGCGGGTTTCCTGGCCCGTGGTTCTTTGCACGGCCGGTGGTGGGAGGTCATTTTGCTTTTCTTACGTTGGAGAGGGCCTGTGGGGGGACGGCGGCGAGGGCGTTTGAGTATGAGGATGAGGATGGGGAGTAGGGGTGTGGGGGTGTGGGGATGTGGGTCTGATGAAGATCTTGACTGTTCGCCGTGGACTTCTGATCTTAGGACGATTTATTGGCGCCGCAAGAGACGAGTATATAAGTGCAATCTCGAGTTTATATACTTTATGTTGAATTCGAGAAGACCCTATGGTTCAGAAGGTCAATCACATGATTGAATAGACGAGATTGTGGAGTTCGCTCGTTCGAGTCCGCGTCGCACCACAGCTCATGTCTCCATTGACCTCATCACGAAGTTAGTATGGTAGACCGTGGTACGTCTGTTTTTGCCCCTCTACAATTTTTTTGCTCAAAATTTCCGTCGTCATAGTCGGCAAATGTAGATAGATCTGTTGGCTTTCATCTGGATCACATACGGAAGTTGCGTCGCGCGGTGCACCGTAGCGAGGCGCGACCAGTCTCGATCGCGCATGTGTGATGGCACGAACCTACCTACAAGATCGACTACCTGTCTTATCCCAGCCAGGACAGAATCATGCTTACCGCTGTTGCGCTAGCATCTCCATCTAACTTCTCCCAGCTCGGTAGAAGACGCTACAAGTCAGCCATGCGGATTCCTCGCCACCGTTGCCGTTTTACTCCTTGGCATATCTTCTTCGCAAATAAGGGTACGGATACTGGATGTCGGATTAATGGACATGGTAGTGGTAGTGGTTTGGATTATGGCATGTTCAGTGGCGAGGTGAATGGTTGGACGTACGTTGTGATCCTCCGGAATGAGGTGAGGCCATTGAGTGAGGGGGCGTATACAAGATGGAGCCCGAGTGTTTCGCACGAGGACATCACAGCAATTAATAAGTATGTGAATGGTTTGAAGTACTGTCTGTATCATTAGCCATGTGGTAGCGTACCAAAACTATCTTAGCGCCAGATAAGCGACGATCTATGACCGCATGTCTACCAGCCACGCGGGTCAGGAACGAGCCTCTTGTTAAGATGCAGCGATCCGCATCGCAACCGCGTTGCACCTGCAGCTCAAAGAGCGTTTCCCGCCATCTTCTCACAATCACCCACTGTTGGAGCGATACTGCATGCTGCACACCCCCACACTCACTGGCTACACTCTCACAGACCCCTTGGCTTCTCAACCAGCCAACTACACTGCGCGTTGACAATGCCCGCCCCACGCGTCATCTACTGGTTCCGCACCGACCTGCGCCTGCACGACTCCCCCGCGCTCAAAGCCGCACTGGACCTCTCCCCCTCAGCCCTCTACCCCATCTGGACCTGGGATCCGCACTACGTCTACCGCGCGCGCGTGGGGCCCAACCGGTGGCAGTATCTCCTGGACTGCCAGAGTGACCTCAGCGCGTCCATCACCAAGCTGAATCCCAAGTCCAAACTCCTTTTAATCCGCGAGGCGCCGCAGACGCTGTTCCCCAAGCTGTTCAAGCAGTGGCGCATCACGCATTTGGTGTTTGAGAAGGACACGGATGCGTATGCAAGGGAGAGGGATGGCGAGGTGATGAAGCTGGCGAAAGAGGCGGGTGTGGAGGTGGTGGTCAGAACGGGACGGACGCTGTATGACCCCGATGAGCTGGTCAAGCAGAACCATGGGAAGCCGACGATGAGCATCAACCAGGTGCAGGCCGCGGGGAAGAAGATTGGGGAGATCGCACGGCCGATTCCTGCGCCGGAAAGCTTGCCGGACCCCGGGGAGACGGCGTTGGAATTCGAGCAGCAGGTGCCTGACAGCGCGCCGGATGTGAATGCAAAGCAGAGAGATGGGAAGGAGGGGAGTTATACGAAGCTTGCAGGGCCGAAGGGGGATTTTGCAGTGCCGACTATGGAGGAGCTGGGGCTTAAGCCGGCGACGACGCAGCATCGTGGTGGAGAGACGATCGCGCTCAAGATGCTGGATGAGATCATCGCGAATGAGGACTACACGGCGACGTTCGAAAAGCCGAAAACCGCCCCCACTGCCTTCGAGCCCCAGGCCACCACGCTGCTGTCTCCTCATTTGCATTTCGGGTCGCTTAGCTGCCGCGAGTTTTACTGGCGTGTTCAGGACGTTGTCGACAAGTACAAGGGGAAGGCATCACAGCCACCGACCAGTCTCACAGGCCAGCTCCTCTTCCGCGACATGTACTTTGGCGCACAGGCCTCGCTGGGGTACGCCTTCGGCCAGACCTATGGCAACGCGCAGTGCCGCTTCATCCCCTGGCATCTGCCGTCTAAAATAGACACCTCCTCTGGCCTGATCACAGGCGAGTACCTCGTCGACAACGCCGCGGCGGAGCAGCACTTCCAGCGCTGGCGCGAAGGCCGCACCGGCTTCCCCTGGATCGATGCGCTGATGCGCCAGCTCAAGCACGAGGGCTGGATCCACCACCTCGGTCGCCACGCGGTTGCGTGCTTCCTGACGCGCGGGGGCTGCTATATCGACTGGGAGCGCGGGGCGGAGGTGTTTGAGGAGTGGCTTATTGACCACGAAGCTGCATGCAATATCGGCAATTGGCAGTGGCTTTCCTGCACGGCGTTTTTCGCGCAGTTCTATCGGTGCTACTCACCCATCGCTTTTCCACAGAAATGGGATAAGGAGGGGAACTTTGTGAGGAAGTTCGTCCCCGAGCTCGAGCATTTCCCGCAAAAATACATCTACGAGCCGTGGAAGGCGCCGATTGCGGATCAGAAGAAGTGGGGGTGCGTCATCAAAGGCGACGGGAGTGAGACGGAGATCGACGGCGTGATGGCGTATCCAAAGCCCATGTTCGACTTCCCCACGCAGCGCGACGTGTGTCTCGCGGGCATGAAGAATGCGTACCACGTCGGGCTGTACGGAAACGATCCCAAGGTGCTTGACGGCTCGTGGCGCAAGCTGTTCGACGACAAGGCTGAGGGGCCGACGGAAGGGAATAAGGGACTACCGGGCGCGCAAGTCAAGCATGAGGATGCTGATGGCCACGAAGAGAACGGTGTATGTGAGCCTCCAAGCCCGAAGACGAGTGCGAAGGGAAAGGCGGATAATAAGAAGATTACGGGGAATGAGACAGCGATCAGTAGCACAGGCAAGACGAGTAAGAAGGGGCACAAGATGGAGCCGAGCAGCGGTAAGGGTACGAAGAACGGGCATAAGAGGGAGGCTAGTCAGGGGACGTTGGATGGGATGGTCACGAGGAAGAAGAGGAGGGATAATGCTGATATCGCCGACGACACCTGAGCAGCTTTGATTCGATCTAATCCTGCCTCGCAGGATCCAACTCAATCTTTCCGCAAATCTCATCAATCTCCTTCATCACCTCCGGCGTAAGCTTCTCCAGCACGCTCAGCGCCTTGCAGTTCTCCACCACCTGCTCCGGCCTCGACGCGCCGGTGATAACCGCCGATACATTGGGGTTCTTCAAGCACCACGCCAGCGACAATTGACTCTGAGTAACCTCCAGCCTGTCGGCGATGGGCTTGAGCTTGCGCGCCTTGTCGATGATGCGCGTCCAATCGCTGTTACCATAGCTGTCGCGCATGCTGTTGACGAACTTGTCGTCCCCCTCCGCGAAGCGCGAGCCCGCCGGCGGCGCGTCGGGGGAATCATTGTACTTGCCCGACAGCAAGCCGAAGTTCAGCGGCGAGAAGGTGGTCAGGCCGATGCCGAAGCGCGCGTACAGGCGCTGGAACTCGCCCTCCACCTTCTTGCGCGTGATCAGGTTGTACATGGGCTGCTCGACGACGGGGCCGATCAGGCCCAGCTGCTTCGCAATCCCGCACGCTTCCGCGATCTCGTCGGCGCTCCACTCGCTCGTACCCCAGTACAGCGCCCACCCCTTCTGCTCAATCACGTGGTTGAACGCCCGCACCGTCTCCTCCATCGGCGTCAACCTATCCGGGCGGTGCGCGTACACCACGTCCACGTACTCCAGATCCAGTCGCTTCAGCGACGCCTTCAGCCCTTCAACAATGTGCTTACGCGAGAGTCCGTGGTTGTTAACCAAGACCTCGCCGTTCGCGCCGCCCCAGTTGAGCTTGGTGGTGACGACGATGTCGTTGCGGTTCCAGCCGTACTTCTTGATGGCGGCGCCCATGACGACCTCGCTCTGGCCGGCGGCGTAGGACTCGGCCGTGTCGAAGAAGTTGATGCCGCTGTCGTAGGCTTGCTTCATGCAGGAGAAGGTGAGCTCTGTGAGACATTGCCGTCAGTATAAGATTGAGAAGATGGAGCAGTACACCCGAGGGGGGGAGGGGACATGAAAAGGGACGTACCGTTCTCAACGTGCCCGCCAAACGTCAGCCACCCTCCCAGACCCAGCACCGAGACGTGCAGGCCCGAGTTGCCTAGGCGGCGGTACTGCATGCCTGTTTTCCTGGGTTCTTGCCACGCCATTGTTGTGTGTTTCCTTCTCTTTCGATAAATAACCAATCAATTGCAATCAACCAGACGAAAGAAGTATGCAGAGAAAACGACAGCGTTTACGTCGTGTGTAATGGAGCTGGAGTGAGTGTGAGAGTACCAATTGGAAAAAGTCGCGTCCACCAGAAAGAAAAAAGCTTTAGAGCAAATTACTCAATCAGTCGATAATCGCCTACCCACCTACGGTACCCCTCTATGCCCCTCCATCCATCCATCCATCCCACCACGCCCACGCGCAAACAAGCACCCGCCGAGGCCCGTCGTCCAGACTTCCCCTTCGGGAAGACCCCCGCTCGACCAATCAGTGGACGCAAACCCGGCCCGAGATGCATCACAAGCTCACAACGCACTACTTCCAAGAAGCCTGAGAGACCTGTAACGATTCTGAAGAACATTTATTCGCCATTCAAAGTTGATACACCCGGTATTCTCGTGGTGGTGACGCATCGCAGATCTATTTTCCATCTTTTGCGGAATAGTAAGGAGGGAAGGAGAGAGAGAGAGTCTGTACTGATTGCGGTCTTTGTGCAAGCTGGCGGAGAACCGGCGGAGAACCTACCGTCTCAATCCCGAAACACTACTTCTTAGCTGGACAGCTGCCGAGGCCCGCGCAAACCACCCGAAGCCACCAGGACGAGCCAGGAACAAACGCACCAACCCGGACGAGACCTTTTCCAACACAGATTTGATGATCGATGTTGGACCTGACAAGGGCGATGGTGCAATCGTGCCCCGGAATGACGATTCCCCAGATTGGCTCCACTTGCGCGGTGGGGCGGACGCTAGGAGGGGCGGGGCCCGCGGGTGGAGTCGTCTGTTTTGACGACACGCGTGGGCGGAGGGCGCCGACGGGAGTTGACTCTGTCGTTGAGCTTTGGGATTGATGGATGCTTGACTCGGGACGCTGTGGTGAGTGAAGTTTTGTTGCGATGATTGTTGGAACTGTTTGCATTTACTTGCTGTGATAGGCGTCTGCGCTCTCCTACATTGGCGCGCGCGGATGCTTGCTCGATACCCGCGCTGCACTCACTGCCCTCGCAGCTTCTAGACCGCAAACCGGAAATCCAACCTTCTGTTCCCCTCCACCTCGCGCGCAGCCACATCGGCCTGATACGCGGCCTTCTCCTCGCTTGTCAGCGCGGCCCACTCCCTCTCCTTCTTCTTGTTCAGCCGCACGAGCATCTGCCTCTGCAGCAGCACCACCACCACGCTCAGCGCGCAGATGCTCACCAGCACCTTGTTCCCCGTCTTGTAGTACGGCACGTCCCACTTGCGGTAGATCTGCGAGCTGATCAACGAGCCGATCTGCACGATCACGTTGTATGTGGCCGCGGTGATGGCGCGCTTCTTCACGTCGAAGGAGTTCTCGGAGATCCAGGAGGAGACCAGCGGGTGGAAGTAGGGGTAGCCTGCGATGAGCGTGATGAGCGAGAAGCGGCCCCATTCGCGGCCGCCGTCGGGCAGTGTCAGGAGCGCGACGAGCAGAGGCATGATCCAGAACTCGCCAAAGACGATGTGCCACGTTCGTTCGTTAAAGTAGTCGGAGCTGTATGCGAGCGCCAGCATGGTGACGATTTGAAGCACCGCCGACGGCACGGTTAGCATGTTCGAGTTGAAGGTGTTGAAGCCCAGGCGCTTCAGAGTGAGGGTGAGATAGCCCTGCACTGGGGACGCGGGAATATACGCGATCAGGCCGATGAAGTAGAGACCCCACATGGCAGGGTCCTTCCAGGCCTCCCAGATGTCACGGAAGCTAGCAGCTTCCTTGATGGCAGTCAGGCCCTTAGCTGGATCGTCGCGCAGAATGCGGTTCACCATGATGACTTCCTCGCGCTCGGTGTAGTAACCCTTGGGCCAGAGAACGTTCTTCGTATCCGTGGGTGAGGCCGGGAGGTACAGATACGAGGTAAACCCAATGACACCGGTGAGCAGGCCCTCGATCAGGAACAGCCAGAACCAGCCCGGTTTGCCGCCCACGCCGCGCATTTCGAGGATGCCGGCCGCGAGCAGCGCGGAGATGACGCGCGCGACGTTGAGGGTGGACCAGAAGATTGCAAGGCGCACGGCGAGCTCCTTGGTTTTGTAGAAGTAGGTTGCGAACAGGATGACACCGGGGATGAAACCACCTTCGAAGAGACCGATGAAAGCGCGCCCGAGGTAGAAGGATGTGCGGTCGTGTTGCCATGCTTGCGCCCAGGAGACAGTCGACCAGCCGAGCATCATAGTTGGTAGAACCCATTTGAAACCGTAGCGCTTGGTGAGGAGCTGGACAGGGAATTCGGCAGCCAGGAAGCAGACGAGCTGGATGGTGGTTCCATTGTTGTAGTCGTCAGAGTTAAGCTTGAGATCATCGAGGAGCTTGTCTGCGAGAGCGTTGGAGAGGTTGCCGCGATCGAGCTTGAAAACGTTAGCACACAGACTACAAGCAGATGGAGGAGTTCAAGTTGGGCATACCTGCAGGCCAAACATCATCAGACACAGCCACGGAAGCAGCTTCAAATCCGTCTTCCAGACCACGCGGCGCTCTTCCTCAACGGTCCACGACGCAGTGGGGTCGAAGCGGTGTTTTCCCTCGTAGGAATCGTGCGGAGGAATGATGTCGGCGAGCTCCTGCCTGCCGACGGCGGTGGGGGCTTTGAGTGAGCCATTATCCTCGCTGATGCGGGCCTGGACGGCTTCGATGTCGTTGCCCATGTTATCCAGTCGTCCACAAACTCTTGGAAAAAAACAGTGCCCTGTCCGTCCACAGCAAAGACGCCCTACACCCTTACATATATGCATCTACAGGGTGCGAGGCGTCCATGTCGCAATTCTGATGGATTCAAGCGACATCCCCCGCTTGTTCTACTACAGTAGTACCACCGCTAGCCGAGGCGTGTTTCCTGCCGAGCAGACGGTGTAGGATGGGATTGATCGGTGACTTTAGCCAGTTCTGCGGGGCTTTCCCGCCGTGCTCAATTTCGTGGGACGGAAGTGGGTAGCGTAGCAATTCCAATGGAACCGAGACTAATGCGCGATGCATACCCCTGTCAACATTAACAAGCGGCAGTGGTTGGTTTTGGGCCCGACTGCCGATGACGTGCTCAGGACGACTCAGCATATCGTCGGATGATGCGCGGTTTTGTATAGACTTAAGAGGTTCCGGCCGCCAGGTAGACGATGTTATCGTCCTCCGGGCTTCTTCGTAAGCTGGTCTAACTGCCTTTGGTCCACCACCGTACACATTACTCGATTTGGCTATTACGAGCGACTACACATCTCTGTCAGAAGACTTCTTGACAACAGAACACTTCTTCGTCTGCGAAAAGCGCCACAATCACCTTTCCGCTGGATCAAGGTCGGTTTCCAAATATGTCGTCCGTCAAAAGAGCTCGCACCGACGACGGGGACTCTCACATTATGGGCGGCCACGAGAGCGCTCGAACGCAACTATCAAAGCCGCTGGTCTACTCCGGCTCGCTGGACAGCTTCAAGAATCAAGATGTTACACCGATTATCGGCAGGGAATTCGAAGGCCTCCAGGTGAGGGATCTGTTAAAATGGGGCGACGAGATGATCAGAGACCTGGCCATCACTAGTACGCAAATTCCCTCTTTCAAGTTTATCTCGCCTTGAAGATCTGACTAACATCCTCAGTCTCGCAACGCGGCGTCGTCTTCCTTCGAGATCAGGATGTCACACCAAATGAGATGAAAGACCTCATGCTCCGCATAACTGCCCTCTCAGGATGTCCCGAGTCGTCCGGTCTGCACGTCCACCCCTTGACAGAAGAGGGCTCTGAGCTCGGCGACCAAATCAGCGTCATCAGCAGTGAGAAGCAGAAGAAGGGTGGAGGCCTCACCCACCAACTGTCGGACGTCAGCCGTTTCGCGAGCGCAGGCTGGCACACAGATATCTCGTTCGAGCCAGTGCCATCCGACTACGCCATGTTGAAAATCCACACACTGCCCCCTACCGGTGGCGACACGCTGTGGGCGTCCGGGTACGAGATCTACGACCGCCTGTCGCCCGCGCTGAGGACTATGCTGGAGGGGTTGACTGCAACACACGATGCGAAGTTCTTCCTCGATGAGGCGCAGAGACTGGGGAACCCCATCCGCAAGACTGTTCGCGGGAATGAATTGAACCAGGGCGAGGCTTTGTGTGCGGTGCACCCCGTGATCCGGACAAATCGTAAGCTCATGCCCTACTTATGTGGCCATCCACATGCTAACACCTTGCACAGCGGTCACAGGCTGGAAGTCCGTCTACGTGAACAAAGGCTTTACTAAGCGCATCAACGGCGTTACCAAAGACGAGTCTGACATGCTGCTGGGCTACCTCTTCAACCTCCTGACGCAGAATCATGACGCCCAGGTACGTTTCAAATGGAGGGCCAACGACCTCGCCATCTGGGACAATCGCAGTACCTATCACTGCGCAACGTATGATTATAGTGATGCGAGGGCGGGAGACCGGGTGTGCAGTTTGGGCGAGGCGCCTTATCTGGATTTGAATAGTAAGAGTCGGAAAGAGGATCTGGAGGCGCGGGAGAACGTGCAGGCGGGGCTTGTGATGGCGTAGCTTGTTGAAAGCAATGACGAGAGCGATGTGAACATGAAATTGCAAGTCGAATTGGATGTGGTGTGATTTGCCTCTGGGTTGATGCTGATATGTCTCTAATTTTTACCCTCGCCTCCTTCTCCATTCTTCTCCAGGTAGTCCTTGATGCTGAACATGCCAGTACCCCTCTCGAGAGGCTTCGCCTGGTCAGGACTGTGCTTCCAACCGATCATATAGATCAGACGGAAGGTAGCTGGGAGAGTGCCATCCTCATTGCCGTGCAGACTTCTGTAGATGGAGTCGGCAGCTAGGAGAACATCTCTCTGGATAGGACCCTTCTCGCGAGACAGGACGGCATTGGACTCGCCCATTGCCTGCAAGTCCTTCATAAGCGAGAATGTGTCTGGGTAGTCGACGATAATGTCATCAACATCCACGGTGAGGAGGTTGAAGCCTGTTTTCTGCAGCAGACCACCAACGTCCTTGACGTCTGCCAGGGGTGAAGTGTGGGTGGCAACACCGCCACGTCGATCCTGCTCAGCCAGCTGCAGTGAGGTGCGAAGCTCATACAAGCTGTCTCCTCCCATCATGACGGAGATGAAGGGGGCGTCTGGCTTGAGAACGTTGTTCACCTGTGCAAGGACGGACGGCAAGTCGTTGATCCAGTGCAGGCTCAAGCTGCTGAAGACAGCGTCGAAGGTGTTCGCCTGGAACGGCAGCAGCTCTGAGGTAGGCAGGACCTCTCTGATAATCTCAATCTCATTGTTGAAGGGCAGGTCGGCGTCTCGGTGCAGCAGCGTGGCAGAGGACTCGGCGGCTGTGATCTTGCCGACGCGTTTGGACCGTGGGCCCTTCTCAGGCTCTTCTGGAGACGGCAGTGTGAGGGCGTTTGCGATGTTGCATGCGTTGGCACCAAGATCAAGGACGTGGGGGAAGTGGCGGTTGATGTCCTGCCAGTGTTAGTGAGGAAGGTGGGCTGGACAAGAGCAGGAGCGAACGTACCAGCACACGCTCGCACAAACGCGAGGCAACCTCATCTCTCAGGTAGTCAACGCTCCTGCTTGCCTCGACATTCGCGGCGGCTCTCTCCTTCTGCATCCACTTGTGCTGATTGCTGAAAACCTCCATGGTAGGAGCTCCCGGTGCTTGGACGGCATAGCAGCGAATTGCGCGTAGGGGCAGCCCCCGCCGCGTCAACGGCGGTATGAAGGCGCGAATGGAAAGCGTGTTCATTGTGGGAGCTGCCTGAGGTCGCAATTGCAGAAGCAAAGGCGAGCTACCTTTGAGGGTAAGAGTAAAAGCTACATGAGTACTACGTCAAGACTTGCGCATCGGCTGAGGATGCGCCCGACGTTTGGCCGAGCGCGAGCTTCCATCTCAACTATCAATAGACACCCCCGCGGCGACGCCAGCACCGCTGCAGAAAGAGGAGGGACACAAGAGGGGCAGCACGGCATCACTCGAGGCCACACCACACCGCCAGCATGGCACAGCCCTTTCCATACACGTACTACGCCTGCAACTGCTTCGACAGCCACACGCGCGGCGACGAAGAGGAGCGCACCTTCGACCCTCGCAGCCCGCGCGCCAACTACGCCCTCTTCCCGCTCGAGCACCTGCTGTACTGCGAAGACTGCAACCAAATCCGCTGCCCGCGCTGCATCATCGAGGAGACGCTGAACTGGTACTGTCCAAGCTGCCTGTTCGAAGTACCCAGTTCTGTGGTCAAAAGCGACGGCAACCGATGCACGCGCAATTGCTTCAACTGCCCAGTATGCACCGCCCCTCTGAGCGTCAACTCAGTCGAGAACCCAGACGCTCCCTCGGCGACCGGTGGTCCCTACATACTGGCCTGCTCGTACTGCCACTGGAGCACGGCAGAGACGGGCATCGAGTTTGAGAAGCACACAGGCATCTACAGCCAGCTGTCGCGAATAGCCAACGGCGGCGACCCAATCCCCACCCACAAAGAACGGGACAAGGAACGTGAGAGGCGTCTGCAGGAACTTGAGCAGAAGAGGACTGCACGACACAGCGCACGCTCTCCCACTGACGGGTCGCTGGCTCATGACAACTCCAAGGCTTGCAGCCGAGACGACCTGTTCTCCAACCTCAATGCCTTCTACAAGACACAGATCGACGCACAAACACCGTCGAACCCCTTCGCTGCACACGACCTCAACTTCTCCTCGCCTTCGACGTATTCGCGCATCATGAACCTCTACTCCACCACTTCCAAGAGCAAGAAGCGCGAAAAGCCACCTCCCATGCGTGAGGCTGCGGCAGAATTGGAGGGGCTGTCCATCCATGACCCTGCATCAGACACGGCAGCCATCGAGCGTCTCAGGAAAGACGGATGGTCCAGCACGCTATCGCCCATGCAGAAGCTTGCTCAGGCCAACCCACACGTTCAGTTTGAGGATCAACTTCGCCCAGTCGCTACTTTGCTTTGCACAAAGCGCTCAAAACGGTGCCGCTCGTGTCGCCAGATCCTTTCCAAGCCCGAGTCTAAGATCACCTCAATGCGCTACAAGATCAAGCTGCTGGCTCTCAATCACATCCCGCGCATTAGCGTACGCGCGCTGCCCTCGCCGACCGCCCAGCAACCACTGCCGTCGGCCACAGGCCCTTCGTCCTCGCAGCCACCTCCTTTCAACTACAACAGCCTCCGCCAGGGCATTCCTCAAAACTTCATCATCCACCTCAGCAACCCGCTCTTCGACCCCGTGCGCGTCACCCTCGCTACACCCACCGTTACCCCTGGCAAGGTCCATTCGAAGGTTACCATCCTCTGCCCGCAGTTCGAGATTGGTGCTAACACCGATGTATGGGACGATGCTCTCTCGTCCTCTGCACCCGTAAATAAAGGCACTGTTGTAGACTCTGACGGCGCCATCGAACCTGGCAAGCCGTACGACCGCGGCCGCAACTGGACCAGCGTCGTCATCGAGGTCATCCCTGGCTTCCTCGAATCCGTTTCGACAGGTTCCAACTTCGGGCGCAGTCAGAGCATCGTCTCGAACACAGACACGGGTCCTGATGGTGAGTTAGAAGAGGACGACGATGTGATTGAGATCCCCATCTTTGTGAGACTGGAGTTCGAGGCGGACATTAATGTTGATGAGAGAGGGTTGAGCGATGTAAGAGGCAAGGGCGAAAAGGAGAAGAGAGAGGAGGCTTTCTGGACGACAGTCGGTGTGGGACGGATCGCTGCGGTGTGAGGCTTGCGTTTTGATTCTTTTTACACAGCAAATGATACCCCCTGGCTGCTCGACCTCACCAATACAACACCAACCAACTTGGATCGTGCCAACATGTTGACTGCTCCTTCAGGCATGCTCTCCAGGCAGCCAATCAGGCAACCGCGCTAAAATGCTTACTCGGCTCATCTCATTCTATTTCAACACGCGCCTTGTCATTTCACAAGCATCACCTCACCATGGCCGGCATTTTCTCACTCCCAGTTGAGATATTGCGACATTGCGTCAACTATCTTGACACGGCAGCCTTGAAGGAGACACGATTGACCTCTAAAGCTTGCAGAGACATTGCTACCGAGGTGCTCTTTAATGTGGCTACGATTCGACCGACAATGGAAAGCGCGGACAAGTTCGCGACGCTGATCAAAGACCAGGAATTGCGACGCTATATCCACACTGTAAGTATATCGCGGGACTGTAGGATGTAGTGCTGCGGTGGCAGCACGGGTTGTGCAGGCGATCGTTGTAGTAGTGACTACAGCCCGCCACCCACGTCTGTCATCTCCTCTTCCACCTCCCTCCCACGTACACGAAATTCTCCTGCGAACCTCACTATCTCGAGGAAAGGCTGACGATTCCAGGTCTATGTGGATACGTTGAGTGAAGACAAGAAACTAACCGACTCATGCTCTTCAATCTATCGCCCGGCAAATTTATGGGAAGAGGAAGCATTCACTGCAAAACTTCCAGGACCAAACCTCTTAGGATCGCACGAACTCGATCTGCCAAACCTCAAGAAAATCGCAATTGATAACGCCTACGCGTGCGAGGAAAGTGATTGCATAAGGACTAGATTGGCTTTGATGCGTTTACTCACGTTTGCAAGCGTCGATACTGTAACCATAAAGCATTATCAAGATTCTTGCACGTTCTGGCACCCCTATGCGTCTCATTTCGACCATCCCGACGTGTTCTCAAAAGCCCTGGACAAGCTGCATATCTCAATCGCCACATGGACTGGTCTGGCCTCATCAGATATGGACATTGAGCTCAACTGCCGCCATGAACTCTTCAACATCCACCTGTACACAGCATGGCTTCAGCCCTTACAGTCTCAACTCACACATCTGACGCTCCATTGCAACACGTACTGGGGTGTGTACCCCCGGTGGCAGCCCAACAATCTGCACTTTCCCCAGCTCAAGTCCCTGGCTTTCGGCAAGTGGACGATCGGCTTCAACTGGCAAATCGATTTCATTGCCTCTCTCGGCGACACGCTTGAGAAGTTGGTCTTCACTTCCTGTCCCATCCTGCACGCAATGCGCATGACACCAAGACAGTCCAGCAATTCGTGGCGAGAACGTCTCCCCGGGACAACTCGTGGCCCGCCGCCTACCGATCAGTTCTTCCCGGCTCTGCGCTGGCACACCGTCCTCCCAGAGCTCGAGAGTAGACTACCCAAGCTGAAGCACTTCTCCATGGCGCGCGGTGCACGAGGAGATCATTTCTGGGGCCGTGCGGATCTTAGCGGAGATGAAGCGTTTGACGACCGCTACACGCAGGCTCCTTGCATCGATGAGTCACGCTACGCCGTTTTTGATTTCGGTAATGGCCCGGCGGAGTATGTAGATGTTACTACTGAACGTGGGAAGGAACGTTTATCATGGGGGCAAAAGGAGAGTTTTTTCGAGACTTCGACTTGGCTGGAAAGAGCAGATGAGGAGACAAGGAAGAAAGTGCAATTTCCGGATTGTGAGAGGGAGGATCGGGAGGCGTTGGATGCCATGCTCGCGACGGTAAGGGGGCGGTGGGCGTGAGTGGGTTGGTTTCGCTGTCAGCAAGGAGTCTTCCATCGTGAATCGATGGAGTAATTCGTATCGCGGGAAATGTCACAGCCAACTATCAAATCATCACCATCACTCTTCGTTGATTCATTCATACCGCAGACGAGGTATCACAGCCAGCTAAATTAAAACATCACCACCACCGGTCGCTTATTCAGGATGTGATTTGGTGGCTCTAACACCTCCTCGTCCACCCTGAGATGCTCTCACGAGATACTCCCCAACAACGCCACATTCGTCGATTTCTCGTTGTGCTTCTCGTCCAGGCAAATGCACAGTGCAGCCACCAGCGCCATATCGACGCCCGGCGCCACAGTCACTGCGTATTGCTGCTTGTTGAGCTTGACGCTGAAGGGGGCTATTTTACGGTCTATGTGTGCGACGACCAGATCTAGAAAGGGAGATTAGTGAGGGGTGAGGTTGCAGGCGAGGATGCGGGAGGAAAAGAGGAGACGTACTGCTCTGCGCTTCGTCGATGATGTCGGCGGACGAATCGGCCCATTTCCCTTTCATGGTGAGGGACTCGACTTTCCCAGTCTGGGTGCTGGTAAAGGTTGCGGTCGCTTTGCTGCCGATCACTGGGGAGTGGAGGTGTTAGCTTGTGATAACGCGGATGTCGTCTCATCCCCAGACCAACATTCATTTGACATCAGTGCAACCCATATCCCTCGTCCTGCCCCCTCTAAACCTCCTCCCTCCTTCCCTCCCTCCCTCAACCAAAAAATTCAACTCACGTTTAACACTACTCCGTACCTCCATAATCTTCCCCCCGCTCGCATCCTCAACCGCAAACGTCGTATGCAGATGGAACTTCTCCTTCACGATGTCAAACAGGTGCGTGCCCTGCATGTCGAACATCTTCTTGCGGCCCGAGAAGCTCATGCCCTTCGCCTCGACGCGCAGGACGGGGGTCCCGTTGGCGAGCTTGATGAGGTAGTCGGTGCTGGCTAAGGAGAAAATCTTCAGCTGCAGGAGGACGGTTTCTGGTTGTTGGGCGAAGAATTGAGGGAAGATGCCGATGGGGGAGGGGACAGGGGCAGGGGCGGCCATCATCGATAGTGGAGGGGGGTCTTAGTCTTTGTTTAGGGTTGAGGGGAGAATTGTGGTTGCGAGGATGTTGATTCCAAGTGGTATCAAGGCGACAGACAGGTTTTATAGAGCGGACGTCGTCGATGCTACATATCATCCGCGCTGTCGAGAGGTTGGTTCATGCCGGAAGGCACGGCTCGTGTGAATTCCCCCTACATGTCTGCATGCGATGGTTGGCCTTGCCATTGCGGCGCGCAGCATGAGGTAATTCTGCCTTACTAGAGACCGCATAGGATCGGCAGGCATTTGCGCATGTTTCTCGACGCGGGTAGGTACGCCTGACGCCTAAGTGTCCGCGCCCTGTCGCTATACGAGAAGTCAATGTGGAAGACTGTTAGTAAGCTGCATAAGCTTGGTCAAGCTTTGCTGACGTGGTGCTAGCGACGTGATGGGCGTGCTGGATGGGTGCTAGGTACGAGTTAGCGCAGATCTGTACGTGTTTGTTCCGCCGCATCAGCGTTAGGTATGATGACGTCTTGCGTTTGGATGTCGCTACTGACGGGGAGTACGGACTCGTGGGGTTGTATTGAAGGGGGATCAGGCAGTATTAGTGCGCTATTGGAGTAGTTCCAAGGTCTACAGGCCCATTGACTTGAAGGTTTTTAAGGATTGGGTTCTGTCGCAGGCCAAGCGCTGTCGTGAACCTAAACTGTGTTACTAATCGTGTCGCTCCCGGATCTAGATATAAGCTGAGCTATGATGCTGAACAATACAAGACAATACACACTCTTCTTAATATTCTATACCTGCAACCCCCGCACCCAACCGTGCGACAGTTATGAGCCCGGTCAACCTTCTTTCTGCAGCACTATCAGTCTATGCAGATATTTTTATTGCCATTGACTGCTTGTTGCAAGTACGCTGGTGGTCGCAATAGCTGTTGTGGTCCCAACAGAAAATGAGGGGTCGATCCGAAGCATCCGCAACCCCGCACAAGTCAGGTGGAGATTGACAGCTGCACAACCACAACCACAACCACAACCACAACCACCTTAAAGAAAATCAATGCTAGACATACACGATGTCTTCAATAAGAGATCACAACCTTCCAATGCTCAACGCTCGTAGCGACTGGATCGACTGGTACAACTCTATCGAAGACCTCGCTAAGCGGAACGAAGTGTGGAAGTACTGTGATCCACTAGGCATTGAGAACCTAATCTTCACATCGACAAAACCATCAGACTCGGCAAGTAAGGATACAATCCAAAAGTTCCAAAGCTTGCAGGGCATCTTCGACTCTGAGAAGAAGAAGTACGATAAGGTCTCTGATCGCATCGACTACACTGTCTGTCAAGAGTTCAAGCAACACTACCTTGGCAAACACGACGTGCGGAGCAAGCTTATCGCACTGTCAGACAGTATCCAACCAAATGCAAAAGATCAAAGGCAAGACATCCGTACTGAGTTTGAAAAGCTCAGGAAAGGGCCCGGTAATACAAGCCTAGACAAGTGGCTTGGCCGATGGCCTGCACTCGTCAACAGTGCCAAACGGTACGCGATTGAGAACCTCAGCGAGCCGCAGATATGCGAAGCGTTCGTTGAAGCGTGTCGAGACATCAACCCGCCGTTCTACAACTACATGAAATCGAAAGATGCACAAATAGAGAGCCAAGCGTCGGTTATCAACCAAACTGAAACAGCGCTGAGGCAGATCTCTGATGCGCTCATTTCTGCGCTAAACACAATTAGTCCAGAACATGCGAGCCATGGACCCATCACGGTAGGCGATTCGAGTGATGCTGACTCTGACGACGCGGTCGATGAAGTTGATGCTCCAGCGGTGCAGAGAGCACGGAACGCGATTGACAGGACCCTCAGATCCTTTCGTAGGCTGAAGCCAACACTCTCTGACAACAGGATTACGATAAGCTTCTGCATCAAGCAGTACCGCAGCATGGCACCTCCGAGCGAGAAAATCGCCAGAGGTCGCGCAGCTCACGCTACTCTTCAGGGCAGAAAGCACGGTCGTGATCCGAAGACGTCAGATGAGGAGGATGGGCAGCCACGGCGGAAGCGAGAGGCGATTGGATCAAGTTCGGTCTCTGCAACCCAGCCGAGCTGCCTTCGAGACTGTGTTTGCGGACAAGCGCACAAGTACGCTGACTGTTGGTACCTTAACCCCGCAAAAGCTCCAACAAGATGGAGACCCCAAGTACACATACAATCAAAAGTTATTACAGCAATTGCAGGAAGTCATCGCCAGCGCGAGAAGATTGAGAGAAGCTTCTCTCGCAGCAATATCGCACTGCCTAACTTCTGGCCTAGCGGTAATGCAGATAATCAGTCTGAGAAAGCAGCAAGCCAAGCCAGCTCTGTCACAATAACAAGCACGCGACAGACTAGGCCCAGAGCTTCCTTTGCTACTTCCAGATACGCACTTAGTACTACACGAGGTCATGAGCATGACACCTACTTTCGCCTCGACAATTGCGCAGATACACACGTCTGCAACGACAAGTCGCGCTTCACCCAATACAAGCCGATCCAAGACGAGATCATTCGTTTTGGCGATACGAGTACACGCATTGAAGGTGTTGGAAACGTGAGCATCGATGTCACAACACCAGCAGGCCACGGCCTTGTTCAACTAGAGAACGTGGCATACGTACCCGGTTTCCACTGGAACCTTCTGAGCACGAACGCACTCGAAAAGCAAGGACTCTTCTTCAACACACGAACGTGCTGGATGGAGTTCTTAGATGGCTCAAGAGCCTTCCAAGTGACGAAGCAAGGCGCTTTCAGAGTTGTCGAGCCAAACACTAACAGAACTCCTCCAAACTCAAACGAACCTTACAGAGCAGCAAACGCTTCTAATTCAAAGAAGACGTCTCAGAATCCTAAGAACGCTACAGCATCGATGGACGTCTGGCATACAAGACTAGGACACGTTCGTAAAGAAGCTCTATTGCATATGCTGACAACAACAAAAGGCGTAAAAATAAGCACGCATAACTTTGAGCGGGAAGCAGAGCTTTGCCAGACATGCGAGCTTGCGCAAGCTCACCAACAAGTTTCAAGGATCCCTTCATGGCGAGGAACCTACCCCTTTGAGAAGGTTCATATGGACCTTATCGACATGGAACAAGCATTCAACGCCGACTCATGGGTGGCTCACTTCTACTGTGACTACTCGGCGTACCACATATCATTCAATATCCCAAACAAGTCACAGGATGAACTTGTGTCTGTTACCAAGGAGTTCCTAGCTATCACAAACACGAACTGGGGATTCACAACGCGGTACATCAGATCAGAC
Organism: Epicoccum nigrum; assembly: GCA_002116315.1. Lineage (NCBI taxonomy): Eukaryota > Fungi > Ascomycota > Dothideomycetes > Pleosporales > Didymellaceae > Epicoccum > Epicoccum nigrum. The sequence goes on from KZ107840.1 coordinate 1,330,800, forward strand.
GGCGAGAAAGGCTTAGGCAACAAGTGGAAGGAAACAATAGCCGCAAAGGGCATCACTTTTATGCCATCCCCGCCAGACACTCCAGATCAGAACGGTCTTGCTGAACGTTCTGGGGGGGTGATTATGACTACAGCGCGAAAACTTCGCATACAGAGCAGATTGCCTCACAGACTGTGGCCACATATAGTTTCACACGCTACACGTCTTCTGAATCGCATCCCAGTGCAGCGCAAAGACTGGAGAACA
>KZ107840.1:1331055-1343742 GCA_002116315.1 Epicoccum nigrum
CTGGAGAACAAAGCCACGAGGCACCGCCGGCGGGCTCAGGAGGAGATAGATCATCCCTAAGAGAGATACCTCCGCAAATCCTGCTTCGAGGTGCACCAACGCGATGGCCATATCCAACTCCCGTATCTCTGGGATCAGGTCCGCACCAGAGAAGCACCACGCAAGAGGCACTTGATCACAGGACAGGCGCTACTACTGACGCATCCGTCCTCCAAAACCTACGCACCAGTACTGGACGGAACATTCGTTTGTCACAACGAGGTCAAGACGCCGTCGGTGCCACCCAAACCCACGCTACGCAGCGATACAACAAGAAGAAAGCAAGACGCCAAGCTCACGCGCTGCGACTCGAGCGTGCCAAACTCGGCCAGCAGGTAGCTCACGCTTTTGCAGCAGCACAGTCTATGCGTATACATTGGAAAGACCTATTGCCGCCACCAGACTTCTGGCATCAGCTGAAGCGACATCCTGAAGGCAAACAGTTCCGGCGTGCTGCAAACGCTGAACTTGAGTCACTCGAGGAGAAGAAGACCTTCGAGCTGGTGGACCACCCAGAAGGCAAGCAAGTACTGCCGCTCAAGTGGGTGTTCACGTACAAAGTTGACGACGCCGGCTACCTTGTCCGCCACAAAGCACGGATCTGCGTGAGAGGTGATCTTCAACACCACGTATCCGACGATATATACGCAGCAACAGGAGCATATCGCAGCTTTCGCATCATAATGGCTCTCGTCTGCGCATTTGGGCTTCTCTGTCACCAAATTGACTTCAAGAATGCCTTTACTAATGCAGACATGGACGAAGAGGTATATACTGCCTGTCCGCCCGGGTACTGCACTCCAGGCAAAGTCTGGAAGCTGCGAAAAGCGCTGTATGGACTGCGCAAGTCGCCCAAACTATGGTTCAACGAGCTTGTCTCGTTCCTAAAGGGTCTGGGATTTGATCATTGCCCAGATGAGCCGTGCATACTTATCAACAACCAAACAGGCCTAATCCTGTTTCTCTACGTAGACGACATGCTCGTCATTGCACAACCAGAGTGTATCCACTTTATTCAAGACTTTAAGCTAAGATTGAACAGCAGGTATGGGATCAAGGATTTGAGCGAAGCAATCTCCTTCCTCAACATCAGCATCCTCCGAAACACCAGAGACAAGAAGCTCTGGATTAGCCAACACGGGTACATTGAGAAGATCTGTACCAAGTTCGGCATAGACGACACTGGAAGAACGGCTACAACGCCTCTCCTCTCGTCTTATCGCCCTCAACAATACGAGGGACAAGCAACGCTTCGACAGATCACAGAGATGCAAGAAAAGGTAGGCTCGATCCTGTATGCAGCAGTTGTATCACGACCCGATGTGTCTTTTGCAGCCAGCCAGTTAAGTCAGTTCACATTGAATCCTTCTCCGGAGCACCTGCGTTACGCGAACCGAGTTCTCGCATATCTCCTGGCCACGAAGTACTATGCCATCGAGTTCTTGGGCTCAGTGGAAAATACCACTGAAGTAGAGACACGCGATGAAGAGGTACTTCAGCTGTCAAGCGACGCATCGTTCGCAGATGATCCAGAGACTCGAAGATCCACGCAGGGCTACCTCATGAAGCTGTTCAATGGGCCGATTATGTGGCAGTCATCTAAACAGAAGACTGTAACCACGTCAACAACTGAAGCTGAGTTGCTCTCGCTGTCATACACAGCGAAGGAGACAATAGGTCTGTACCGGCTGTTCAAGCAGATACAGTTCGATCCTGAGCACCAACCTCGCATACTCTGTGACAACCAGCAGACCACGGGGCTGATCCAGAAGGACAGACCTCAAGCGTCATCAAAGCTGAAGCACGTTGACATCCATAGCCTATGGCTGAGGCAGGTCTACAGAGACGGCACAGTCACAGTTCAATGGGTTCCAACGACTGAAATGCCTTCGGATGGCTTCACCAAACCACTCTCAGCAGAAAAGCACTCTCAGTTCATACGTCACTTGGGCCTGGCTGATATCTCATCGCGGATTGATCCAGCGCATCGACACGAAGAGGCAGAATCTGACGACAGTCAGACCTCATCTGAGACTGCATGAGCTCTGAGGGGGTGTGTCGCAGGCCAAGCGCTGTCGTGAACCTAAACTGTGTTACTAATCGTGTCGCTCCCGGATCTAGATATAAGCTGAGCTATGATGCTGAACAATACAAGACAATACACACTCTTCTTAATATTCTATACCTGCAACCCCCGCACCCAACCGTGCGACAGGTTCCGACTGGAGCAAATATTTGACAGAACGAACCTCTTGTAGGAGTGACAGTGTTGCCATCCCAATGAGGACTAGCATACTCTCAAGCACGCTGCAGTCAGTCGGCACTCTTGGAATAACCACAATCATTCTCCGCCTCTTGTTTCATCAGATCGGACGGCATTCTGAGTTCCAGCTCTCACATGAGTAGCTGAATTCGAAAACTTCTGCGTGATATAGTTCTCACTGAGAAGCATCTCGCTCTACATCGGAATGACGTTCGCAGATGGCAAGGCTGCAGCCCCACCACACGTGGTGTAAGCCAGCCTCGTTGCACAGCCACAAACTGCCTTCTCAAATCTATAGCCTAGCCGTTACACCTGACAGACTGCAATAACGCTGGACCCCCGTACATCTGTGTCGATTTGTGTCCTCTTCCCATCGTCGAGTTTCAACGCCGCCCTCGCTTACTGATCTGAGCCTTACCGAATCGCACAATGGCATTACTTCCTAGCGTTCAGCCTGATTCTCCATACTTCAGCCAAGCTCTTAAGCCTGATGAGATACGGCTACTTTCTATCATCTGGACAACCTCGGATCTGTTTGAACTGCGAACAGAATGTCACCCGTTGACTGCTGATCTCCAATTTGATGCGATATCATACGTCTGGGGCAGCGCGCCGGCTTCTGTCCGAGTGAAATGCAACAATGGAACGCTACTGATCACGCCTAAAGCCTTCGAAATGCTCGGGTACCTGTATCTGTACAAACCTGAGCCGCAACGGCCGATCTGGATCGATGCCATCTGTATTAATCAGGACGACGCAGACGAAAAGGCAGTACAGGTGCCGCTTATGCATCGCATCTACTCTTCTGCAAAGACTGTGCTTGTATGGCCGGGTCGTCTGGATCAAATTGCACTCGATTGCGCAAGAGGTTTGCTGGACATTCCTTTACCATGGGATTCAGACTCAGCTGTCGATGCAATTCGACAACGGTGGCCGCTGGGCTTCTCTCATAAATGGAGTCTTTTCTGGCAAGGCCTGTTACAACTCATCGCTCTGGACTGGCTTGAGAGACTTTGGACTTTTCAAGAAGTTGTGCTTGCGAAGGAGGCGATCTTGTTCTGCGGCCGAATCTCGATAGATCTTGATCATCTTTTGCGATTTGTATTGAGAATCTGTGGAGATGTTGATCATCCTTTTGGAAAGCGACGTTCTCTGGATCACCGCATACTGACAGAATGTGATTATATTCTGGAAACCCGTCGTCTAGGACGTATAACGGCAGATGAGCTGCCCTGGCTCCTGGATCACTTGCGTCGCCGTCGCTCGACGGAGGAGATCGACCGGATATGGGCTATATTTGGTCTTTTGGATAAGACTATGCAATCAAGACTTTCGCCATTGATTGACTACACAGAAGCTGCCCGAAGAGAGCACTGGCGTACACTGATTGCCTGCATGAAGCATGTGGTCACTGTGAGCCAGACTCTTGATGTGCTGCACATACCCCGTTCGCATCTGCCCAAAATCCCGCATCTTCCTTCTTGGTGTCCTGATTTGAGGGGGAGAGGGGAAATGGTCGGATACCTGGATGAGTTTTGGAAACTTGATCGCAGTGGGTCACTGATACGGGTCTTAAGAGGCGTGGAAAATGAAGGATTGATCAAAACGCGATGCAGGATGATATCTTCGCATAAAAACAAACTCGTAACAGTTTCGGAGACCGATAATTGCATGTCTGTTCAGGGGTTCGAGATAGATTCAATTGTCAAGACTGTGGAGGACAAGCGCCTGGTTGGAGCATGGCACTATACGACAGACTACTACTCCAGCGAAGACAACTACAAGGCAGAAAATCCGACCCACGTCGCTGCAATGGAATGGCTAGAAAACGGCATTGAGCTCTCCCGCCACACTCTCCAGCGTCATGCTGAGAAGGGAATTGCATTGAGCATGCCAGATGAATTATTTATGGCGTTCTGGTGCAGTGAGAGCGTCGGTCAAGCTGGCAAATCTGCTTGTACAGATGCCATCCGTATTTTAATGACTTTCGATTACCATATGATGCGTTTGGAGGGCGAAAAGACAAGATTACGGCGTTTGCATGCGAATCGGGCAGTGGATCAGTTCAGGCAACTTATTGGACATACGTGGATCAGTACCGAGAATGGCCGATTTGGTCTGGCAACACCCGGGTGCCGAAGTGGGGATAGAGTTGTTGTACTTTACAGCGGAGCGCCGTTGTACGTCATTAGACCGCACACGAACCGCGAGGACTCCCCAATAGAGGATAAAGTTTATCAGTGGGACTTCGTGGGGCTCGCATACATTCCTCATCTTATGGATCAGCAAACGAAAGACGACGCAAGGAAGGGCCCGGATCAGATGTATTGTTTTGCTTGAACATTGCAAGGTGAAACGCATTTGGAGCGCTTAAAAGGGAGCTCAAGTGAAAGCATAGCCGGCACCTTCACTGTCGAGCTGACTCATACCTGGAGCCATGTGTTGCCAAATAACGGCACACAACCTTCACCGCGCCCAGTTTTTTTATCAATCAACTAGTGTCGACCAAACTCTACTGTGTTCGTCAACCCTCAACATGCAGCCTTTCCCGAACAGTAAGCTAAAACCGTCCTTGTTGCCTCTCATCGCGACTAACGTACACAGGCCAAGCCCCAAACCAAAACCACTTCATGACCATCGCCTGGAGGTTCCTCAAGAAGAACCGTGGCACTTACAGCTCGCGAAAAGTCCTGCGTCTCGAGGTCGTGGACTTCCTGCTGACCCAACCGTGTGAGGACCTCAGATGGTTCGACAGGAAGAAGGACATGGATCACCTGTTGGACATGATCGTCATGACTGGCGGCATTAGCGTTGGTGAGTAGACACTATCTGCCTGAATTGGAGCATTTGCTGATAGGATGATAGAGACAGTGCCGACGCTGAGTGAGGACTATAAGCAAGATCCTGTTGTCCCGAAGAAGCCTACGCCGTAAATCTAGGTTTGTTGTCGCATAAGTTGCAAATTAGAGAGTATTATCTGCGAAACAGGGCATGGGTACATTGTTGAGCAAGTTCAGAAACGTTGTGGTCTACTCAAAAGAGTATGTTTGGTCCATAGGCAACATCAACTGTGATTGGTCGGAATCTCAGGGTCAATAACGAGGCATCTAGCAAATTTGTATCGAAGAAATGATATCATTTCGTCTCGTTGTACACATCCGGACTCTGAAGCCGTGAAGAAAAGCTTTTTACACTCCAATCTAGGTGGCTCGTCTCGCCCCATGATGTGAAACCGCTCAGCTTGACAAAGAGCTTCGAAGCAGCTCTGGTGCGAGGCACACTGAGTTAAGCTGCCATGGAGGCAGAGCATTGCGCTCTCGAGCCAGATTTTGATGGGGCACCCCTTGATTGGAACCTTCAAATGACTCCTCTAGTTGAATTATTGATGTTAGAAATGTTAGGGACTTTGGCGTTGAAACTGCGCCTGTTGTAGCCGCGTTGAAAATCCACAGCTTTTTTGCAACACGTCGGGATATATATACACTGTTCGTCGGGAATAGTGATACGACGACCCCTTGTTTCCACGACCTTAGCTTCTTGGTCCCATATCACGTTTTGAGATGATCACGGTCAACAAAAAGGAACGAGAGATTGATTAGTGTACCTATGATCAGATGATTGTAACGGTACTGGATCCAGCGTTGTGAAATAGGGAACCTTCACCATCAGTCTCGGCCATGCCGACGCCTATCCTCTCAAAGGTGTCTTCTGTGCCCGGACATTTGCGGAGCACAAGAAACCAGGTATGAGGTCCCTTTATGATTTCTCCGTTTATTCCTGGTACATACATGCCGGTACGCGCCGTCAGAATGAATAATCGAAAACAGTAGATTGAAGATTTTCTTTTGCTTGGTGATACATCGAACTACTGGAACTTATTTGCATCATGACATTGAAATTCGCACCGTTGATTCTTTCCAGTTTCCGCCTTTCTGTTCACGTTTTGCACATGGGAGGCAAGCGAGTCGTCTGGGAAAAGTATGGTATCACGCAGGTCTGCTGACAAAACAGCGGGGTCTATCGATACCATAGAACCATTGAGTACCGCGTACGCAGAGGTGATTGGGCCCGTGGGTTCATCTGACAGACAGGGGTTGCAAACCACGCTATCGACTGTGCTCTCGTCTTCTCTCCTTGCGCGTCTGCGGTATTTCCATTTTGAAATCAGTTCCCACCATTTATATTCGATGGGTCTGTCGATAAATACCCAGGACCAAGTTGGGGCACAATAATTAGAAAGGTGTATATGCGTAACGCGAAGATGTTTTACCCGCCACGTGAGATCAGTTAAGAAATCTGTTTTCTAAAGTCCTGCGAAGTACTTATCTGAGATGCCGTCTGCTTCCTGATTGGCTTGAGCAATGATTTGAGCTAATCCAGACAGTGCAGCCAACTTATCTGTCGGTTGCGTCAGGTGTCGACCTGTGTATTCTTGTACAAGTGCTCTCCAGTTTTCTCCACGCCGTTCAGGCAGTGATGGCTGATACCTTCGCCTCCCTGATCTGATTTCTGACTTGATTGATGCGCCAAGACGTCCGTACACCGAGCTAGGTGCCCACTGTAAGTGTCCACACTCGCAGATTCTTCTACCATGACATTCCCAAGTCATCTCATTCCCATTGAAGCATAACTTCCGTCTTGACAGGAGACTCTCTTGGAGGCACCATCCTCTGGTATCCAGAGGGAACGGATCTGAACTCTCCTCATGATACTCGATTTCTGGCCGTATGAAAACTTTCTTTATTGCTGGCTCCCCTTCGGTGGGACATTCCATCGTGAATTGCTGTTGCTACTTTGGATTTCCGTATCTCTGTCTGCCCAGAAACCCTAACTTGCAGGACATCGGCTGCTTTCGGCAATCTTCATGCTCTACGTACCGCTATCCGTCACGAAAAAGGCAGTGTGTGGAGTGAACATCGTGTTTCCGGATACCCTATCGTGTTAGCTGCCACGGGTGGTCGTTTGAAAGTCGTGCGTGCTACCGTCAAGGACTTTGAGAGGATGCACTGTAAGACGCAAGGGTACGATTGGACCGATCAGTTTGATGCTGCCATCGATATTGCCTTCCGGAATCTCCACCTTGATGTTGTGTTGCTTTTCCTTCGTATATACGACACATATGGTCCGGCCATCGAAGTATTGCAAGCAGAAAAGTGGTTGGGATATGATATGCACACAGACAGTACCGTCGTAATAGAACAGACTCAAAGACTTCGTCGAGACTACAGATCGTCCAGCTCGACTCTCACCGAAGCTACTGAATTCTACTACTCATGCGAATCTAACGACCTTGCAGCCGTACGTATGCTCCTAGAGGAAGAACGCGTATCACTCGGCCGCATCCTTACAAAGGACCAGCCTCAATACCCTATATACAAAGCTGTCAAGTCTGGAAATGTGGAAGCAGTCAAACTTGTGTTCGAAATGGTGCCTGATCCTGATCCTGATCCTGATCGCGGTTCTTCTCTACGCCTTACAATTTATTATGCAAGCCGCGATATCGTACAGCTCCTATTGCAGTATGGCGCAAACTCTGAGGAAGAATTGGAGGATTGGGACTGGCGCTGGAGTTCGAGGCGAGGCACAGAACCTATCAAATCTTTGCTCCTGGAGGCTAAAGTCAAGCAATCGTACCACGTGCGGTCCACAGGGCCCAGGACAAACTTGACTCTCGACGCAGAAGATCTGGTATCGACCGAATGAGGCGAAACTGGAGTTTGAGGATGATTTGGCACTACAATGTTACGCACCACGGAAACATACAATCTGTAGGCTAGTGCTAAACATGTTCGATGACGAACAACATCATGGATACAGAAGTTTGCAAAGCTTTGATGAAGGAGAACTTCGTGCCCATCCCCCAGCCAAACAAAATTCAAACCTTCACCAGCTTCCGCGGCCCTTCACTATCTCCCCACCAGCTCTCCACCTCCTCCAGTCTCTCCACCTTGAACTCCGCCCTCATTCCCCCCTCTACAATCCCCTCCAACATCGCCGGCATCTGCGCTCCCAACTCCTTAAAGCTCCAGCTCCCCGGCCCACACCCCATCAGTACCAAATTCGCCTTTCGTAGCAACGCACCGGACACCTCAACTCCATCCCCTCCCAACGCCCCAATCTCAACCCAGCTCAACCTCTGACTCTTGTCCTTCCTCTTGTCGATGATACCCGGCAAAACCACCCTCGCCACATCCCCCCACAGGTAATCCAGCACAACATCCACATCCGCCGCGGCGGTGAAATCCGTCTCTTCTCCCTCCCCGCTCAGCGCAATAGTCGCCGTAGCCCCCAACTCCCTTGTCCTTTCCAGCTTCTCCCCAGGCTTACCGATAGCGACGACCTTCTCCGCCCCCAGCGCCTTCGCAACCTGCACTGCCGCCTGCCCGCTCACCCCCGTCGCGCCCAAAACCGCCACACTCCAGGCCTCCCTCTGGCCCGGCACGATCCCCACCCGCGCCGTCAGGGCCATCCAACCGCTCATCACCGCGTTGACCAGCACAGCGACCTGCTGCGGGTCCGCGCCGTCGGGCAACTTCCACACATCCCTCTTCTCGACGTTGATCTGTGAGGCGAACGAGCCTGTGGGCGCGGTCAGGGAGGTGAAGTACACGAGCTCATCGGAGGGCACGAGCATGCCGACGCCGTCCACGCCGGGGATGTGCGGGGGCGCGGTGTGCGCGACGGAGTAGTGCTGGCCTGCTGCGCGGGAGCGGACGAGGTTGGGGAGGCCGGCGAGGAGGACGCGGATGCGGACTTGGGTTTCTGTGGGAGGGGGGAGGTCGAAGGGTTGGTATTTGGGGGGTGCGCCCCAGTTGGTGACGATGGCGGCGTGGGGCATAATTTGGGGTTGGTTGAAAGATGTTTCTGGATCGTTTGAGACGGTGTTGTTGTTGTGTAGGTTGCTATTCAGATGATTGGGATGTTGTCTAGTCAGGAAAGAGGACAGAGGATACAAGACGGGGATGGTGATGATGATGCGGACTCCTTCAAAACGGCTTGAGTATTTATATGTAATTTCACAACGCGTGCTGCAGGCTGACACCTTCAACCAGGCGGACAATGGAATCACGTGTTCGCACTCACTGCCTTCGCTGCTGTTTGTCCGGTGTCTGGAGGCTTCAGTCAGCACAGACGCGTGACTCAGTCAGCGGAAGGAGCAGCATCCGAGTAGTTTGCACGTTTTGCTGCTTATCAGAACGTTAAACGTGCTGTCCAACATGCATGTAAGCAGGACTGAAGCAGATCCGGCTCCGGGTGCCTGAGGCTCGGTTGGCTCGGCCTTCGGAAAGACCGAGGACGCGGGCACTTATTGATGACAAGTCTGAGAACGACCGTCAAGCGACCTCATTATAATAACCAAATTAACATTTTCTCTTAAATTTGCCTCTTCGCTATAGAGGCATAGAATTACATCCTCTCTGTAGTATTGCCATTTTGTGAGCGACACGGCCAAGATACTATTGTTCTGATGTCAGCACGGGTACTGTATTGAATGGCATACAATTGCGCGCAACGTCGTCCTCGGATCCATTATCCCGACAGTCAGGATGAATCTCATACAGACGCTTGTGTGTTGCTAGCGGCGTTGCGAACGTTGTACCTGATGGAGTGAGTATCTCCGGCGAGACGCCTCCGGTGAGCCTGCCATATTATCGCCACAGCGGGAATTGACTGAGGATGTGCAAACGCGCATTTACACGTAGACCAAACTGCCATGGCTTGACACAAATGGGTCGAAAGAAACGGCTAGGTGATGAAATCAGAGGCTTTCCATCTGATGGACGTCGTCGTAGTCTCACACCGAAGGTTGGCGCGAACCCGCTTCGGTCAGTGCCAAAATTGGCGCAGAATGAACGGGGCTGGACGACGCAAGAGATAGGGCAATGTCAACGTAGTCGCCTCGGCGTATACACTGTCTGGGTGCTTTGTACTATTTGCCAATGTTGTTGCTATGCCCTTCGATCGAGTTCAGCAGTATCATAAGGAACCGAGTACAGCTACCGCACATCACATCGACTGTGCTGCCAGCCGGTCACAGCAGAGTTGCGAGGCGGCCAGCTTACATCTGCTCCCTGCCAAATTTTGATGTTCGCGGCCTAGTCCGGCGCTAAGTTTTGGCGAGACCAAATACTCCCATACAAATTTTGGTGGGAACATTTGCACCCATACAGATTCAAGCGCCAACAACTCTATTTTAAACAACGAAGCTGTCATCACTGGTATGTCGTTAGATGAGGAATGGCAGACACGCAAGCGCATCGGTGTAATATCACTTCGTTATCGCTCGATCGGTGCCTGAAGCCAACACGGCACAGTCAAGGCACACTCTAGGCTCTTCCGTAACACCAGCGGCGTCTTTAAAAGCGACGAGATCATGGAGTCACTGATATCGCAACCTGGCCTCGACGTACTCTTGTTTCCAACTTCGTTCCACGTAACAAGCTTCTTGCATACACAAGTTACCGCTCGCACTTGTTCGGGGAGCGTATGGGTGTTGGAACATCTACAACAACGAACACCAGGAGACGACAGAGCTGTAAGAGTACGGCTGACCAACATGACGATCGCTTCCAACCTTTACGGCAAGGTCCATTGGAACGGTAGGGGCCAGATTCGATTTAGCTACGGTGTGGGCAGTGGGTGGCAGTTTTATAGGAGGCCAAAGCCCGCAAGTAAATCTCAGCAGTAAGTAGCTTCACACGACACCGATAGTAGACAATTAACGCGGCACTCAACCATTCGATCCTTCTGGTGCGCTCCCGCTAGAGACACGGTTCAGTGACCCACCATCTGAACCATCCATGGAACCACGGTCCCCTAAGTCAGCCTCAAGCATCATGAACCCAATTTAGCAACCCGAGAATCAACCACATGATATAAAGCCAAAAAATCCCATGAACTCCCAGAAAAGGAAAAAACGTTACCCAAAACTCGTACCACACATCCGCACCCGTCTTCTACATCATCCCACAGCCCCCTCGCTCACTCACAACCCCCACCCTACATTTAACCTCGCACACGCACTCGACATGTCTGAAACAGTCAGCTTTGATCCCCCCCTCGTTCCCCTTTCATGGAAAAAAGTCCGGTGCACTTACAGGAAACCCCCGCAGGACCCGGTCTTCCAGCCTTTCTTATGGCACTACCACGGAAGTTAGTCGTCTGAGAAAGCTGGTGGTGGGATGGAGGGCGCGCTTACCTTCTTGCGGCACTTGTTTTCGCTGAATGGGCAGCCGACTTCGTGGGTTTGTAGGACTGTGGTTATATTGGTGGATGCGGGTACCACAGCGGCAGTATCGTTGTTGTTGACTGAAGTTGTTAGGGGGAGGGAGAAGGCGACCGGGGCGAGAGTGAGGGTGGCGAGGAGGGCGGTTGTGAGACGCATCGTGGTACGGGTGTGGTATGGTTTGGTGTGTTGCTTTTTTTGCTTCGTTGATAGTGGTGTTGACGAGGTGGCTTGGGGAAGGAGGTTCAGAATATTGGTGTGGAAGATGTTGGACTATAAGATGGGCTCGATTAGGCTCTTATGTATCCCAATTTACTTGTAAGTTTGGTTCGCGACTCGTCGACCGGAAAAGGGGCGCCTGGGGTTCCGCGGATGTCAGGACCATTTTGAACCAGTTGCGATCTGAACCGTGAATCGTGTCGGTTCAATCCACTGCTCTCGTTATGCTAGAGCCCATAGGAGTCTGCTATGAAAGGCGACTCAGACCCGAGGAGTCGTGGGGGTGACGCTGGGTCTTTCTCTATACCTACCGGGCGCTGCTCGTTGAGCAAGAGGGTGGAGATCGTCTCGAGATAGATGTGGGTGGGTTTGTATCTATATTGCTGTATGGTTTTGTAGATACTCTGGCCTGAAACTCGCGTGCTTTTCTCGGCGAGGGAGAAGTGGTTGAAGGACGTTGGAGGGGGGATCGAGACACAGATTAGAGACGTTGATGTACTGAACTTTCGTCCATTACAACAGTGGCTTTTTTCAGACCACCAGCTTGCCTTTGCGACCTTCTATCGAAGCCCACGGAGGCACTTCCACATGGGAGTCTCAACAAGGCAGTGGACCGGCATTCTCGTACCACAGCCTCACTGAGCTCACTGGTCAGCAGCATACATGAAACCACGACCGCGAAATAATTAATTTGGTACAAAAGTTATTGCAACTCGCTAACCCCCCCCCCCCCCCCCCCCAACCCCCCCCCCCCCCCCAACTCCACCCCACCCCACAACACCCCCACCCCAACACACACCCACCCACACACCCACCCACACCCACCCCCACCTAACACCCCCACCCACACCCCCACACCACCCACCCCCACACCACCTCCCCAGCAACTACACACCTACCAACCCACAAACCCAGATACAACCCCACAACAGACCACAGC